>SEYY01005970.1:0-2500 GCA_009176605.1 Armadillidium nasatum | reverse complement strand
ATATATATATATATATATATATTATATAATATATATATATATATATATAATATATATATATATATATATATATATATATATTATATATATATATATATATATATATATATATATATATATATATTTATATATATAAATTTTTTGTGTATCATGCTTGTACTGACTAGACTAATCTTGAATGAAGGACTGAGGCTTAAAAACTGACATAAGATCTCTTTACTGATTTGAATTGATGTGACAAAATTCGGAACTGCATTTTTTTTATTTAATATATTTAATCGGTGTTAGAACAATGTTGCACATGTTCAAAACACCATACAGGAATTCTGTAATATAGCATGTGCTTCATCATAGTATGTGCTTCATCATGCTGCGCTATTTTCAATGCCCTAAAATACCAATGGATTGTACTTCTCAGCCTCTTGTCTTAGTAATTAGTACAGACTTTTATAAGTCAAATAAAGAATTGTTAAACATTATTTTGTTATTCATAAAGAATGATTTTCTGAAAAAAATTATTATTATTATTAACTATGGTGTGAATTTTTAATTCGTATCTTTAAGAGAACTGTATATTGCTGAGAATCTATCTGTAAACACAGTACTCTGTAAGTTAAGACTTTCATTTGAAAGGAAAATTTAAAAGTACAACCTATGAATCCAAAACTCTCAAAATGATTTGTCACACAAACTTTACAATTAAGAGTTTGAAATTTGATTTTCCCTAAAATCTGTAAAGAATTATAGCACTGCATCAGGTATTTGGACTCAGACTCTATCAATCTAACGTATTTGGACTCAATCTATCAATCTATCTATCTATCAATCTATCTATCTATCTATCATCTATCTATCTATCTATCTATCTATTTATCTATCTATCTATCTATCTATCTATCTATCTATCTATCTATCTATCTATCTATCTATCTATCTATCTATCTATCTATCTATCTATCTATCTATCTATCTATCTATCTATCTATCTATCTATCTATCTATCTATCTATCTATATATATATATATATATATATATATATATATATATATAATATATATATATATATATATATATATATATATATATATATATATATATATAATATATATATATATATATATATATATATATATATATATATATATATATATATATATATATATATATATATATATATATATATATATATATATATATATATATATATATATATATATATATATATATATATATATATTATATATATATATATCAGTGAACTTACGGGATTCAGTATCCCGATTCTGATCCCGATCCTGATCCCGATCCCGATCCCGATGTGAAAATTTTAATCACGAAAGATCGGAATTCCGAAATATTCCGATATCCCGATTATTTTATGGCGAAAATATTTTACAGAATATTCTTAAAATTTCAATGATAAGTGCAACCAGCACTCAACATTTCCGATTTTATTGTCAGGGTAGAATAATTGCCAAGCACCAGCACACGCTTGGAGAAGACAACCCTCTTTTCATTCTCTAGATCTGGCAACAGTAGACGGGAAATGACGTCAATGTTTCGGCGAAGGCTCAGACAGATTGAAATATCTGAGTCAGTTTACCAGTTTCTATAGTTGTAATGTTTGGTGGTTCTGTTATTCATTTCTACTGTTTCGAAATTCTTTATTAATTATTTTTTTGTTGTTATTTTTGATCAGTAGGAGTGTATAATGTAAGTTTTGGATATACTTTATTGTATTTTATTCAAATTTCAAATAGTAAATTATTTGCCTTCTTTAAATTAGCTTTCTGCCCTTCTATACCTTCTGAATAATAGGTGATATATATATATATATATATATATATATATATATATATATATATATATATAATATATATATAATATATATATATATATATATATATATATATGTATATATATATATATATATATATATATATATTATATATATATATATATATATATATATATTATATATATATATATATATATATATATATATATACAATATCTTCAATGTTCCTATAATGCCGGGAAGAAATGCCTTTTGGCAGTACTTTAAGCCGCACAGCACGGAGAAGGGCATTGCAATTTGCCAAATGAAGCCATGCATAGGTACGTCAACCGCAAACATCAAGTTGAGTAGCGGGTCGACAAAAAGAATGAATGCTCATTTACAGTCGAAGCATAAAATGGAATTTGAAGAATGTAAAAAACTGCAGAAATAAAAAGTTTTAGAATCGGCGAAAAAAAATCATAATTAGAAGATGAAACAGAAGATTTTCCGAATCTGGCTCCGTTGCTCAACGTTTCCTCGCGTAAACAACTGAGTAGCGTTTCATCTGAATGACACTTGTTCTCGATTGCCTGCCACAGAATGCAGAGATCCTCATCTGGTTAAACTAGAATCTTCGCGCAGTGGGAAATAGTACTTTCTCACTCCTCAAGGAGTACAGGGAAATCAAACACGAAGACACAAGACATGAATATCAATTG
>SEYY01005969.1:45000-54766 GCA_009176605.1 Armadillidium nasatum | reverse complement strand
TTAAAATCTAATTAATTAATTAAATTATCCTTCCCACAGTTTTATAATCTATTAACTTCCTGTAATGACGATCGCATCTTTTATTTAGAAATAAATCTACTTCTCAGAAAAATACTGATGAACGATCTTAGAATTGCGACTTTGTAACAATTGACCACAAACGAATCATAGAATCATAAATTTCTAATTGGTTCAGGGAAAACATGGTTGTTTTATTGCCATAAAAACTTCACTTTCATCCATTTATTCGTCACAGTCTTCACACAATTATAATATTTTTTTTTTTATTAAATGCATAACTAATCTTTCTTTACAGTTTATTATATTTGCTCGTGATTTTGCATGGAAGAAATAAACTATTTCTCTCCCAAGCTTCTAAGGTTGGGTGCTTTGCAATGCCTTCAGGAATTCTTATATATAAATATATATTATATATAAAAAAAAATAAAAAAAAAAAAAAAAAAAAAAAAAAAAAAAAAAAAAAAATTATATATATATATTATATATATATAACTATATATATATATATATATGTGGTCGTGTGTGTGTGTGTGTGTGTGTGTGTGTGTTGTGTGTGTGTGTGTGTGTGTGTACTTTTTTTTTTTTTTTTTTTTTTTTGTGTGTGTGTGTGTGTTGTAGGAATTAAATTGGATATGAATTATATAATCATACTATATATATATATATATATTATATATATATATATTATATATATATTATAGATTATGTAAAGAAAATTAATTGACTATCTATAGTAATATATATATATATATTATATATTATAAATCTTTTTATGCGAATTGAAGATCAGAGTGAGGTTGAAGAAAAACTATCGCGATTGGTTAGCATAGGAGTGGTATTGAGACAGGGGTCTGTAATATCTCCATGTTATTTAATCTATGATGATGATTTACTTAGAAAAATGGAGAGAGAAAGGAAGAATATTACGTTGAGAAATATGAGGTGAATGTGAATTTAATGTTTTACTTTTTGCAGATATGCGGCATGTGTTGGTGGCAAATCTGGAGAAAAGATGAGAAACTTGTGAGAGAGTTGAAGGGAAATGTGCAAACACAGATAGAAATCAATCCAGCGAAAATAAAGCTTATCAGGCCATTGGAGGTGGGGATGATGAAATGTGGAGGGAGGAATTTTTTTGTAGAAGTGTGAGAAGTAATTTGAGGAGGTGAATGAATTCAAATATCTAGTAATGCTGGGTTGAAACCGTAAGGTGGGTGGAAAAAGGAATAAAGAACAGCCGGTGGTCGAAGAATGAAATACCTGGGGGCCCTCTAAAAAGTATGGAAGAAAAGAAAATTTTCGAAAAAATAAAGATAAGAATGTTTGACTGTATGTGTTCACCTTCTGTATATTGTATGTGTGTGAAACAATACGATAAGTGCTCGGTTGAGAAAAGGTTTCAATATCTTTGAGATGAAAGATTTGAGAGCGATATATAAATTGAGAAGGATTGATAAGATTAGAAATGAAAGAATAGGGAGATGTGTAAATGGAAGAAGGGTGTAATTGATAGAGGAGGAGGATGTGCTAAATGGTTTGGACAATGTGAAGAATGAAAGAGACAGAATGGTTGGCAGGTACGTAGATCCGATGTAGATAAGGAAGGTAGGGGAGGGAAGGCCGACGTGGAGAGGATGGATGGAGTGAGAGTGATTTGCATGAAGGAATTTGAGTTTAGACGAGGTTAGAGATTTGTGGAGACAGACATGGAGGGAGGTGGTGAAGCGTTGAAAGGTAAGAATAGTTATGTTTGTAAGGAATTGTGGCGGCACACCACGAAATGGGAAAGGTTGATAGTGATTAATATATATATATTATATATATATATATAGTATATAATATATATATACTATATATTATATATATTATTATAAATATATATATATATATATATAAATATAATAATATATGTATACCGCTCCGCATCCGAAACTTTTCAAAAATTCAAAAATCCGCATCCGCAATCCGCATCCGTACTTTCGAAAATCCAACATCCGCATCCGCACCGCATCCGCAACAATTCTTCCATAAATTCAACATCCGTCATTCCGCATAACCGAATCACAGACAAATATGGAAATATATAAAGACATCAGAACTATTACTATAAATAATATATATATATACTATGATATAATATATATACCTATATAATAATATATATACTATATATATAATATATATATATATACTATTATATATATATATATATATACTATAAAATTATATATATATATATAATTATTTTTTTTTTTTTTTTTTTTTTTTTTTTTTTTTTTTTTTTTTTTTTTTATTTTATATTTTATATTAAATATATATATATATATATTATATATATTTAGTATATAATATATATATATATATTTTATTATTAATTATTTTAATGTTTTTAATGTAGCCAGTTTTTAAGGAATTTTATATTTTGATTTAAATTGAATAATATTAGTATTATTATTATTATTATTATTATTATTATTATTATAAAGTTTTAAGCATCTGTATATCATACATGAATTTAGTTTTTGGCAGATGTATTTTATAATTACTTTTATACTTTTAAAAAAGTATACGGTAACATGGCACACAAGCATTTGTCTAATGGGGACTCCGCCCCTCATACCCCCAACCTGTGAATGGTGATAGTTATATTGTAAATTAATTAATTATTATATATTTATCTCTTTGCAGTGTAAACCACAACTATATTTGTAGAGTGTATCCTATTAGCAGTTGAGTAAATTTAGACATTTAATAGGCTAATACGTCTTACATTTTTTAGAAAGTGTTGCCAATCGAACACGACTTGTAATGATCTCGCATAAATGTATGTTCATAATCTAGAGGATATATACTATTGCACTTCGAAATGTCATATATATATATATATAATATATTATATATATATATATATATATATATACTATATATATAAATATATATATAATATATATATCTATATATAAATTTATATTTATTTTATTATATAAATATAGCACTACATTTTTAATAATAATAATATAGTTTAACGATAATTATTTAGAAAGCATTCGTTAGGTTCAACGTAAGTCTGTATTACATTGATACAATATTGTGCATATATAATATATATATATATATATATATATATATATATATTATATATATATATATATATATATATATATATATTATATATATATTTCAAAAGGTTGTAAAATTATGGGAATATCTAGGGATGTGGGTGTATAGGGCGACATTCACCTTGAATCCAAGTAATCCGAAGTAATTCTGAGACAGGATAAGCCTCTGAATATTAATGTGAGAAACGACATTACAAACAACATACCAATAAATTCATAAATTAATTCCTAATTTATATAATAATTCTTAAATTATGAAAGCAGAAAAGTTCGCGCAGTTACTACAAAAGATTTATAAATTTGCGACCACCATATCCACTGGAGGCATGACACCAATGGTCATAGTTCTGTTGCATCTTCTGTAATACCTCATGTTACATGTCCCACATATTCTGTCGAACAGTGTATCTGGATGGTGTATCGGTGTCTTATACACTAATCGTTTGATTTACATTCGTAGAAAGTAATCAAATGGTGTCGGTCAAAAGAGAAGGTTTGTCGTGAAACCGTACCTCCTATTAGCATCCAAAGCCATGAATGCATGTGTACAAGAAAATGCACCAAAATCCCCGTAAAGCATGCCGGCGAACCACCGTGTAGCAGCCATATACCTTCGGGTTGAAAAGATTCTTATTCGTTCTAACAACGTGGTGGAAGGTAGGTATAGCCCTATTAAGACAGTTCCCTGAAGATACCTGAGGAGACTTTGACTATGTAAACCTGTGATGTTGATGTTGTATTATTTTCACGTTGGGAACTTGTCTCATCCAAACTTGGCTGTTACTGCTAATGAAGAAGGAACCACAACTATAACTAACAAAATGTCATGATTCATGGTACATAAAACTTTGCAATGACTCCACTGACTCAGGATTACTTTATGCAGAGTCAACCTGAGAGGAGAACCAATCTTGGTATTATCCATTACAGTTATGCAGAGCCAAATTGAGAGGAGAACCAATCTTGGTAAATGAACTTTTGACCAACGTAAATATTCAGAACAAAACTGTGAGGTGAACTAATTCTTGGTAAATGAAAGATTTGACCAACATAATTACAGTATACAAAACCAAACTATGAGCTGAACCCAATATTGGTAAATGAACTACTGACAAACATAAATATGCATAACCAAATTATAAAGGGACCAGTTTCCGAAGCGCAAAAACCGAAGTGAAGCAAAATATATCTGATGGCCATCTCATTGGAATGGGATTCAAATAATATACGGGACTCAATCTCTCTTCTTGCCGTAAAAATTTCAAAAAGTACGTATTTTTTGAATTCCCCCCCAACTCCCCCCCCCAAAAAAAAAATACATTTATGTCCTTCAAGGTTAAAATCATCTTAAAATAAACTGCTTTTATTATTATTATTATTATTATTATTATTATTATTATTTTTCGACCTTTGTTTTTTCAGCAGTTGTTGATCTTATTAGTTTGATAGATATATAGTTATTAGGAAAATGATGATAGTTATTTTTGTTATGGTTTGAAAGATGTTATTATTATTATGATTATTATGATTATTATTATTATTATTATAATTATTATTATTATTATTATTATTATTATTATTATTATTATTATTGTTATTATTATTATAGATTTTACTGTTATACTCGGCTAATATCAAGATTATTATTTATAAGTTTTAGGATTAAGATTATAATGTAATAATCGGCTTAAAGACATCAAAGATATTACATTTCTCTTGACAAATGGAGATATAACATGTTTTTATGAAATAAATGTAATGTAACATGGCTTCACCCCAGAAGAATGTGCCCGATAAAAAATTAGTTTTATTAAAATTGTGTTTGGAAAAATATAAAATTTTAAAAAATATTTTGGTTGCACATTCAATTATTATTTTTAGTGTTATTATTATTATTATTATTATTATTATTATTATTATTATTATTATTATTATTATTATTATTTTAAATATCATCGTCTTCGTCTTTATCTTAAATATTATTATTATTATTATTATTATTATTATTATTATTATTATTATTATTATTATATTTAAATGTCATCATCTTCGTCTTTATCTTTAATATTATTATTATTATTATTATTATTATTATTATTATTATTATTATTATTATTATTATTATTATTATTATTATTATTATTATTTTCATTGAAATTGAAACTCTCTCTCTCTCTCTCTCTCTCTCTCTCTCTCTCTCTCTCTCTCTCTCTCTCTCTCTCTCTCTCTCTCTCTCTCTCTCTCTCTCTCTCTCTCTCTCTCTCTCTCTCTCTCTCTCTCTCGGCACTCACCTTTCAACAATGAATGTTCTTAAGTGGGTGTCATTTCTGAGTATTGTTTAAATTAAAATTTAAACAATTAAACTTGGTTTGAAATTAAAATTATTTTTTTTTTAATTAATTAATTATTTTTTCTTCTCTTTATTTTTGTATCTTTGAATTTCGCAATTTTTTTTTTTAAAGTTTTCGAAAAATTTGATATAACTTCATTTCTATTAATAAATTTAAAAATTTTCTATGAACGAAAATTTTTATTTGATTTTCGAATTGGTCATAAGTGGTATAATGGATCCGAAATTTCTTAAAGATAAATGGATGTCATTTATCAGTATTCCCGGATACGGATAACGAATATTTTTAGGTATGAAGAGTTGTAGGTACAGATAATTAATAGTTACTAGTAAAAACCTTTGGGTATAATATCTGTTGTTAATTCGATAATGTACTATGAAATAGAGGGCTAAGGAATATTTATATAAATGGAAATCATGTCATAAAAGCTCTATTTTGAATGAAAAGAAAATAAAAACATTGAGCGGGCTTAATTGAACTGTGATTGGCTGAATCTGAAATGATCCCTATTTTATATAAATATTTATTTCCAAGCTTAATAGGAACGAACTTCTGTTCACGACGACTGCTAAGGCTTGTAATATATATATATATATATATATATATATATATATATATATATATATATATATATATATATATATATATATATATATATATATATAATATATATATATATATATATATATGTATATATATATATATATATATATATATATATATATATATATATATATATATATATATATATATATATATAATATATATATATATATATATATATATATATATATATATATATATATATATATATATATATATATATATATATATATATATATATTATATTTCCCAGTGTCTGTGTTACCTCAATGAACGGGACTTTGATCCACCTTCACATATGCACTCCAGTCTCTTCTCCCCCCACACCTCCTCTCCATTCATCTTTTAGAAAAGATTAGAAATTCTAAATTTGTATTTTTCCATTTATTTTCCTGTCTCTTTATTATTACCAATGAACGGGAGCTACATCTACTTCTTTTATGCACCCCCCTTCAACCTCTTCCCTCCCCTTTCTCAAATCATCCATATAGAAAGGTTTAGAGATTGTTTATTTGTATTTTTTCATTTCCAAGTCTCTGTCTTACCACCTCCTCTTATGCACCCATCATCCTTATTATTCATTATTATTATTCTATATTTTATTTCATGTTTCAATATTTTATTTGTATTATTATTTTTTATTAACTTTTTATTTAATTTTTATTTCACTGTTTATTTATAAATATTATTTATTATTACTTTTGTTACGTTGCATAGGCTATTTAAATAAATTGTATTTTATTTCTATTATTATTATTATTTTTTTATATAAACCAATTTTCTTAAATTTTAATTTCAATTTTTAATATTACCTTTATTTAAAGTTTAATCTTTTTAATTGGTAAATTGTGAATTAGCAACAAGAGCTTCTAAGCACTTTTAGGAGCGAATTTGCTTTTATTTTTTCCATAATAAATGAAGCCGAAGAGATTTTACACTTAATCAGTAATAATAACCTTAATATGCATAAGAATGCTCTAACCAAAAAAAATAAAATATATATATATATATATATATATATATATATATATATATATATATATATATATATATATATATATATATATATATATATATATATATATATATATATATATATATATATATATATATATATATATATATATATATTCGTATTTAAGGAACATGACCTCATTCTTGTATTTGGATTTTGAATTCTTATACTTTAGTTAAAGAGGATTCGTGATGTTTGTTTAACATCACCATAAGATGATGAGGATGTATATACACACATACATATATATATATATATATATATATATATATATATATATATATATATATATATATATATATATATATATATATATATATATATTATATATATAATATATATTATTATTATTATTATTATTATTATTATTATTATTATTATTATTATTATTATTATATTATTATGATTATTATTATCTGTCCACTACTAAAAATTATAAGATACTTATTAATATCTATTACTTGCTTATTAAATTGCTAATAATTGCCAGTTAATATGCTTATCAATTGTAGATAAATTACTGGAATTGTGTAAGTAACTTTTAAAGTTAATTAATTATCTTATATATATATATATATATATATATATATATATATTATATATATATATATATATAATATATATATATATATATATATATATATATATTATATATTATTATTATTATTATTATATATATATAAATATATATTATTATTATTATTATTATTATTATTATTATTATTCTTTTATTATATTATTATTATTGGTATTTATTAAAATTGAAATAAAATAAATAAATAAATAAATAAGAAGGTATTAAAAAAATGATTAAAATATAAATTTTGACCAAATTTATTTTTTGCTTTTTTGATTTTTAATATAAATAAATAAATAAAAATGTCATTTAAGTGATTTAAGTTTATCTTTAATATTAAAGATAAATACGAATATTGTAAGATTTTTAATTTTGTAATTCTGAAGTATTTTAATATCGGAATTTTGAAGATTTTTAATATTTGAAGATTGTTGTTGGAACATCGAAGATTTTAATTCCGGAATTTTGAAGATTTTTAATATTGGAACACTGAAGATTATTATTACTTAACCATTAAAGATTTTTAATATCGGAACATTGAAGATTATTATTATTGGAGCATCGAATATTTGTAATATTCTAACATTGAAGATTTGTATTGTTGGAACATCGAAGATTTTAATATTTGGATTTTGAAGATTTTTGATATGGGAACATTGAAGACTTTTAACATGAGAACACTGAAGATTTTTAATCTATGAAGATGGAAATTTTTATTATCGCAACTATGGATATTTTTAATATGGGAATATTGAAAATTTTTATTTAATTTCATATAATTGAAGATTTTTAAATTCGGAAAAATGCAGGTGTTTAAAACATCGAATCTTCGAAGATTTTTTTATCCGAACACTGAAAATTTTTATTATTGGAGCAATGAAAAGTTTTAATAATCAGAACATTGAAGTTCTTTATTTTATTATTATTTAAAAAAAAAAAAAAAGTTCACATCTCACAGGAATTGACCACTTCGAGGAGAGGAACTTTTCTAGGTAGTATACACCTAGGATTCCCAAGAGGAATCGAACGGGCGACCTCCAGTAGATGAGTCAATCACCCTACCGTTTGAGCCACGGTAGTGGAACATTAAAAATTTTAAGTAAAGCAAAAAATTTTTTTTATATATTAAAGTTTGCAATTCTTCTTAAATAATTTAATATTTTAATGTCGCATCTCTTTAAAATTAATCTAAACTTCTGTAGTTTCTTTTTTTTTTTCTTTTCTTTTTTTTTTTTTTTTTTTTTTTTGAATTAAATTTGCGTCTCAGAAAATTTCCGAGGTTTTTGAACTATTCATCTTGGTTGCATTGGCAATAATGTTCTGAAGTTGTGCGGTGGCGGTGGCGGTGGTGGTGGTGGTGGTGGTGGTGGTGATAGGCTGTTATATAATGAATATATTTTAATATTGATTAGCTTACAAAAATCATATATTATATATATATATATATATATATATATATATATATATATTATATATATATATATATATATATATATATATATATATATATATATATATATATATATGTATATATTAGGCATTAATTTTGATTTTGGTGACGTCACACTCCGTTAAGGAGTAGGTTAGGTTAGGTTTGGTGCAAAATATAATTTCTAAAATTTTAATAATATAAATAAATAAATAAATAATTTCATAATTAAATAATTCCTTAAAAATGATGTAATTATGTTTGTATGCCTCAAATAAATGTGGTGAAATTACTGAAATTAGAAAGTCAGATGAAGAACTTGGGCAAAATATTTGAATATACAATTTTTTTTTTCTTTTTTAATTTTAAATTTTGAAATGAAAAGCGGCTTAAAGCTTTTAAAATTTTTGTAAGATTAAAGACAAAGGAATAATGTATTTTGAATATATTATGCTAATGGAAATAAAAAAAAGAATTTTTTTTTTTTTTTTTTTTTTTTTTTTTTGCGTAAACATGATTCTGCATCACAGTGAATGCAAATATTAAAAATTTTATTTATATTCAAATATATATATATATATATATATATATATATATATATATATATATATATATATATATATATATATATATATATATATATATATATAT
>SEYY01005969.1:7500-10000 GCA_009176605.1 Armadillidium nasatum | reverse complement strand
CTTCTCGAGTCTCTTTCTGACTTTATTCAGAATGATGATAAAAATAGGGTTGAAAGTCAGTGTGGAGAATAAGTTTTAGATTCAGCTCCGGCATCAGCTCCGGCCCCGACTCCGGCATCAACTCCGGTTTCGACTCCGGATACTGACTCCTGTTTCATCATTTTAATTTTAATCCAATTCTCAGACCTTTGCTTCAGCTACCTCAACGGAAAGCTCATTCTCTATTTGCACTTACGAATTCATAAATTCTTGGTTATAAAATTTAGGGAAAATTATGGAAAAAATTGTTTTCTATTATCTTTTATAACCTTGTTGTTGTTGTTGTTGTTGTTGTTCTTCTTTCTTTGTTGTTGTTGTTGTTGTTTAGTTCTTTTTCTTTTTCTTTTTCTTCTTTTCTTCTTCTCTTCTTCTTCTTCTTCTTCTTCTTCTTCTTCTTCTTCTTCTTCTTCTTCTTCTTCTTCTTCTTTTCTTTTCTTTTCTTTATCTTCTTCTTCTTTTTCTTCTTCTTCTTCTTCTTCTTCTTCTTCTTCTTCTTCTTCTTCTTCTTCTTCTTCTTCTTCTTCTTCTTCTTCTTCTTCTTCTTCTTCTTCTTCTCTTCTTCTTCTTCTTCTTCTTCTTTCTTCTTTTCTCTTCTTCTCTTCTTCTTCTTTCTTCTTCTTCTTCTTCTTCTTCTTCTTCTTCTTCTTTCTTCTTCTTCTTCTTCTTCTCTTCTTCTTCTTCTTCTTCTTCTTCTTCTTCTTCTTCTTCTTCTTCTTCTTCTTCTTCTTCTTCTTCTTCTTCTTCTTCTTCTTCTTCTTCATATTATTATTATTATTGTTATTATTTTATTACATTTATTATTATTATCATTATTATTATTATTATTATTATTATTATTATTATTATTATTATTATTATTATTATTATTATTATTATTATTATTATTTATAAATTGATTACCAGTATCTTCGGATTCAAGACAACTTTTCCATTTAATTTTAAATTTTGTTGGATAAATTACTTTATAAATAAAATTTTTTTTCTTTCAGAACCAAAATTTTCCTTTCATCTCAGAAAAGTTTTTCGCTACTGAAAATATTCTCCATTTTTTTTCGACTTTCACCTGAATACCGAACGTATTTTTGTACACAAAGGAACACAATGCAGTAAATATTCACAAAAAGACATTACACCCATAATTGTTATGTACAGTATAGCTAATAACATTAAGCCAAGATGGATTGCCACACACAAACGAACAAACGCCTTGGCACACAAAAATCAATAACAAAAAAAAAAAAAAAAAAAAAAAAAAAAAGGTAATAGCCACGGCGGGTCCAGGATACGATATCGAAAGGTTTGGTCATGCGATGTGGCCATAAAACTGTTCCTTCTTTTCACTCCTCCATAATAGGCAAAGTTTTCCTATATCAAGACGATATGCCATTATATATGAGACATATTTATTATTAGCTCATTTATATTATAGGTTTATATATATATATATATATATATATATATATATATATAATATATATATTATATATATATATATATATATATATATATATAATATATATATATTTTTTTATGTCTCCTCCGGTGGACAGAGGCCGGAGACCTACCAATTTCCACCGGAGTTGGGAAAATAACATCCTGGTCGTTAAAGTCCGACATAGTCTAGATACATGGCCGTTTGAAACTGTGCAAGTGAAAGGAAGTTGGGAAAACTGGTAAAAGGGGTGTGTTCCAGACTTTACCAGTAGAGTACATGTAAGATTGAGCATAGCGGTTAAGTCTGGGATCAGAGAGTTGGACAGAGAAAGGATGAGAATGTGTAGAAAGGCGTGTCGCTCAATCTCTTCTCACTGGAGGAGGTATTGCAACGAGAGAGTTCAGAAGAGCAGTGTCCGTTGTAATAGCGATAGTAAAGAGAGAGTGACGCAACAATTCGACGGGCAGAAAGAGATTGAAGAGAGTTAGTAAGAGCAGGAGAGTTGATGAGACGAAATGCCCTTGACTCCACCTTCTCTAAGAGAGCTGTATGTGTGAGAACCACCCCAGATGTGCGAAGCATACTCCATACAGGGGCGAACAACACCCCTATACAGAGCAAGCAACTGGGGTGGCGTGAAGTAAATTCTGAAGGCGCCTCAGAACACCCAACCTCTTAGAAGCTTGTTTAGAAAGAGAAGTAATGTGATCTTTCCAAGAAAGATCACGAGAAAAAGAAACACCAAGAATATTAAGGACAGATGAAGGCATGAGTTGTGTGTTTTCGAAGAAGATATCATAGTTGTGTGGAAGATTGTGTCGAGTGGAGAGATGGAGGAACTGAGTTTTTGAGGCATTGAAAACAACCATGTTTTCTCTGCCCCAATTTCAAATACGAGAAAGATCAGAGGTTAGTTGCTCCAAGGCTACCCTTCTCGAGTCTATCAACTGCTGTTGGGTGGGACTTTCAAAATGGAAGGAAAATGAAGGGTGGAGTCATCAGCATAGGAGTGGATAGGAGATGAGG
>SEYY01005969.1:0-2500 GCA_009176605.1 Armadillidium nasatum | reverse complement strand
CATTTTCTTTATCGGTTCAAGGACACACGTGGGCCCCTGGACCCCAGACCCCAAATTCGAGCAAATTCAGTCGGACTGAACCGCAAAGAAAATGATCAGGAAAGAAAGTGAGGTGAACGCAGCGATTTGCAAACTCAGGCAACTTCCTGATACCGTTTTTTGGGGGTTCACGGGGCCCCCCGCGGGGCCCCTTCCCCAGACTTGAGGCCAATTTCAATGGGTTGAACCCCCAAAATGGTGTCAGGAAAGAGCGTGAGGTCAATTTGAGCGGAGTGATTTGCATTGCAAATCAAAATCCCGTTTTGGCTTAGGTTGCCAGATTTTCGAAATCTGGCACCCGTCGAAAGTGCTATACTTACTACTGATATATTCATATACCTTTAAACACAACACTCTTATATATATATATATATATTATATATATATATATATATATATATATATATATATATATATATATATATATATATATATATATGTGTGTGTGTGTGTGTGTGTGTACATATATAATGCCTATCATATAATTAAATTCTTATCATGAAAAGCGAAGCCTGAATTGATTTATATGGATCGAAAGTACTTGCCTTTCATCACCGAATTCAATATTTTATTATCATTATTATATGCATAATGAAGAAAAGACAATCACGTTCATCATTAGGGGGTCCACACGAGTTCCCTTTTAAGGTATCGACATTGTGTAAATATTAATTACTTATGTATGTATTTTAGATTTATGTGTACACGTGATATCGAATGAGGGTAACTGTTATATGGTTGTATTTGTGTGTATTCACGTTTTTTCTTATGATTGTACGAGTTTTTTAATCGGTTATGTATTTATATTATATTATATATTATATATATATATATATATATATATATATATATATATATATATATATTATATATATATATATATTATATATATATATATATATATATATATATATATATTATATATATATATATATATATATTATATATTTATATATTATTATCTATCTCTCTCTCTCTCTCTCTCTCTCTCTCTCTCTCTCTCTCTCTCTCTCTCTCTCTCTCTCTTCTCTCTCTCTCTCTCTCTCTCTCTCTCTCTCTCTCTCTCTCTCTCTCTCTCAGTATATTGATTTATACGTACCATTTTTCTTATGCAAGACTTTATCACTAATACGATACCATCCCCTACTTGACTTTATAAATATGTTAAAGCTTTAAAATTTTTATAGCCAAATAGCCAAGCGGCGGAACTCGTGGCGCAAAAGTAGAATATATAATAGCCAAAGGGTGGAGTCCGTGGCGCATAAGTTGAAGATTTTCAGCGCAATTAAATTACAGTTAATAGTTTTTCGCAAGTCATTGTTTATTTACAAGCAAATTTAAAATTTCGAAATGGCCCGGTTTTTTTTTTTTTTTTTTTTTTAAAGCTTCATTTTATTATAAATATTTATATAATTTTATATTATATATATTATATTATATATATTATATATATTATATATATATATATATATATATATATATATATATATATATATATTTATATATTTATATATAACCAAAGCAAACCTTAACTTAATTTATTGCACACTAGTTTTAGGTGATTCTATATTTTACCCATTTTCAAGACTATGAGCATAATAAAGAATATAAATTAAAAGTAAAGGTGGAGATTTTTCTGAGTTTCGATTGTTAAAAAATATCGAAAATCGAAAATATCGGAGAAGCCTATCCTAAAAGAGAGTTGTCAGAGTCGAGGTACTATTACTAGACATACACAATTATTATTACTTACTTTTCTAGCAGAACCTAATTGACTTATCATAACCTTAACTTAATTTATTGCACACTAGTTTTAGGTGATTCTATACTTTTACCCATTTTCAAGACTATGAGCATAATAAAGAATATAAAATTAAAATTACAACATATATAAAATTTTTAAAAAAATATATATTACATAAAATAAAGAATATAAAATTAAAATTACAATATATATTAAATTTTAAAAATATATATATATTATATAAACGTTATATCAATAAATAAGTGAATGAAAATTATTATATATAAATAAATAGTAACAAGTACGACCAAAGTATAAAATTCTACTTCAATATCTAAATATTTTCTGGATGCAATTTTTCATTCAAATTTGGAACTTGGTGCCAAATATAAAAGGATTCTAAAGAATGGAGGTCAGATTCACATTCAGAGTCCAAAATTATAAAATTTGAGTCCTGTGTGGGATGATCCTTTTGAAGAGAATGAGAGTTAATGGCTGAATATGGGGGATGGTGCAAATATTCCTAAATTCTATAAGAGATACTCTTATGCTCAGCAAAGCGAACAGAAAGACTTAGTGTAGTTTTTCCTTTGTAGTTGGCATCGCAGTCACCAAACTGATGAGCATAAAGAAATGGGAAATTTTTCATTAACTTTGAAGAACAATTCAATTTTATTTTCATTCGAGAACACTAATTTGAATTTGAACTGAGGGTAA
>SEYY01005968.1:0-65328 GCA_009176605.1 Armadillidium nasatum | reverse complement strand
TATTCTGTATCTAGAAAGTGAAAATAACGTTTCGAACTGAAAGTTTGTAGTAGGTTATCGGTTGATGAGTTTCATGTCTTTCAAAATGTCATGAAAAGAGGAACATCCTTGTTCAGAAACAATTCGACGAGGGGGGCTTCGCACCCCCTCTTGAGGAACCTTCCTGAGTTCCGAAATACTTCCCCGAGGAGGGGCTCCGCACCTTCCTCTTGAGGAACCTCCGAGTTCCGAAATACTTCCACTAGGGTGCTCAGCACCCTTCTTGATGATCTTGCGAGGACTTAAACACCCTTGCAGAAAGTTCCGGTGGCTGCTCAGCAAGAAAAAGTATGATTAATGTGATTTTCCTTAAACGTAATCGATAAAAGCAAGAGGTGCTAAAGGTTATGACTAAAAAATATCGTGCTTATTTCACTTCAGTGTTTTAGTGTTTTCAGTGTTTTCAGGTATTTTTGTGTTTTTAAATTTTTTTTTCTTAAATTCCCACCGAAAATCCTTCAAGAAAGAACTTGAAAATTGGAAATTCAAGCTGAAAATTTTCGATATATTGATCGATATATCAATCGATTAATCGTTCGATCTTAAAAAAGGCCCAAGAAAGAGCTTGAGAATTTTTTTTTTTTTAAATGTTTTTTTTTTTATTATTTCCTTTAAAAAATTTTTTTTTTTTTTAAATTAAAAAAAAAAAAAAGGAAAGAGCTTTTTTTCAAAATTCTCCTAAAAAGGCCCAAAGAGCTTGGAAGAGCTTTGGAAGATATATATATATATATATATATATATATATATATATATATATATATATATATATATATATATATATATATATATATATATTTTTAATTTCCGACTAATGTTGGAGTATGTGTCTATATTAGCATTAACACTCCTGTGACACGTCTAGTAAATCTTGAATCTCCAAATTTAAAAAAAAAGAATAAATATAAAATATAAATATCTTACTACTTCTCACGAGACTGTTACTACTTCTCATCCAAATGCTAAAGTCCTCTATTAAGAAGGATTTCAACGCACACCACACTGACTGGTTGGGAAAGAAACCAAATTATTCAGAATTCTTAACAATCTTGAGCAGTTGATTAGGGAACCCACACACATTCCAGATTGTCCTAACCAATTCTTGAACACACTTGATTTATGCTTCACCAGTATTCCTTCCAGATATAAATACACAATTTTGCCTCCTATTGGTAACACTGACCATAATCTTATAGCTCTGCTCTTAATTATAATACTTTCTCTCCAACAGCCCCACCATGCCCTAAGCTCACTTTATGGCACTTTAATCGGGCTAGTTGGGGTTCAATGCGTCTCTTCTTCGCTAACTATCATTGGAGTGAATGTTGCTTTGACTCGAGGGACGCTTCGGTCTCTGCTGAAAAGGTAGGGGCCGCGATCCTTGATGGGGTGAGCAAATTCATTCCATCCTCAACTCAATCTTTTTCTCTTCAAAATCCATGGTTCGATGGCAATTGTTCTCTTGTCCTTCGGGAGAGAGACAATTCTTATCATGATTGGAAAAACTCTCCTTCTCCTATCATTCTTGCTAATTTTCATTCATTTCGGAATCGTTGCTGGGATGTTTTTAAACGGACTAAGCGTACTTTCATTAAAATGAAGTGCCCTGACCTCCATGGCTCTCCTACTGATAAAAATTTACTGGCCTCTTGCCAAAAATATCTCTAATAACTTCTGTAAATCTTCCTTTTCTCCTCTTATTCGCTCTGATGGTTCTGAGGCTAATACTCCCTCTGAAAATGCTAGTCTCTTCGGCCTCCTTTTTTATCTAATTCCACCCTGCACGATTCTGGCATCCATCCTCCTACTCTTCTCTTCTCAGGCTTCCCATGTCTCTACCGGTGATTACTTATGATCGGGTGCATGGGATCCTGAAATTTTTGAACATCAGGAAGGCCAGTGGTCAGGACTGCATTCCCTCTCGCGTTCTGAGAAAGTGTGCTTCCGAGTTGGCGTCTGTCCTTGTTCAGCTCTACTCTCTATGCCTTAAAACTAATACTTTTCCTCAGTATTGGAAGCGCGCATATGTTCAAGCCGATTCTGAAACAAGGTAGCTGCTGTGACCCTTCCATCTATCGACCTACAGCTCTCACTTGTGTTCTGTCTAAAAAAAAATTGAAACTCTCCTCAACTCTCATTTCCTGAATCATTTTTAGTCTCAGTCTCTTCTCTCAGATCACCAGTATTGATTTCGACGCTCGAAGTCAACTGGTGACATACTTTTTTACCTCACTAATGTTTGGTCTTCTGCCTCTTAGTGAATTTGGGGAGTCTTGTGTGGTGGCGCTTGACATATTCAAGGCTTTTGACCGGGTATGGCATGCGTCGCTGCTCTCCAAACTCCCTTCCTTTGGATTTCCTCCTTCTGTTTGTTTACTATTGTCTAGTTTTCTCTCAGATCGTCCCATTTCGGCACTTGTAGAGCGACCTCTTCCTCTTTTCCTGTCAATTGTGGTGTTCCTCACGGTTCTGTTTCATCTCTAACATTATTCTTACTTTTCATTAACGATCTTCTCAACTGCACTTCTAACTCTGTTCATTCTTATGCTGATGATTCAACTCTGCATTCTTCTACTCATTTTAAATCTTCTCCCCCTTTTGCTCCTAGAGTTGCTTCTCGTTTTCAACTTTCCGATTCTATTCTTGCCGATCTGGATGGGATTTCTCGGTGGGGTCATAGCAACCTTGTGAAATTCAACTCTTTAAAAACTCAATTTCTTCAAATCTACCTCTCAAAAATACCTCCCAAAGCTTTCCTATTTTTTTCGATGGCTCTCCCATCTCACCTGTAAATAACATTAATATTCTTATTCTTAACGTAAACAATAAATTGTCTTGGAAACCATATATCACAAAAGTTGCTAAAGCGGCCTCTATGAAGCTGGGAATAAATACTATTCAGGTTGCGAGAATTTTTCTCTTCTTAGCAGTTTCACCAATTATATAAGGGGCATATTCGCCCTTGTATGAAATACTATTCCACATTTGTTGGTGGAGGGGGGGACTCCGGTTCGCCCCGGTTCGTCCTCTCTTCTGTATAGGGTTGAGTATAAGGCTAAAAGATTAATTAACTCTCCTCTACTTTCAAACTCTCTTGACCCTCTATGTCTGTGACGTGACGTTGGCGCACTATCTCTTTTCTACAGGTACTACAATGGCAGGTGTTCGAAAGAATTGGCCTCTAGCATTCCAACACCATTGGGTAGCCATCGTTACATAAGGGATGCCCTCTTCTCGCACGAATTTTTTTGTGGATACTGGAAACCCCTGACTTGCCCGTTGTGGTGCCTCCTTTTCCAGCCACCACTGTTCTGTGGAGCTCCCTACCATAATCTATCTTTCCTCTTGCATTTAATCTTCCTCTCTTCAAGGTTTCCGTCTGCACCAACCTGAAATGTTTGCGTTATGTTCGGTGCTGGGTGGGTTCTCTTCTTCCTTTCTCTTTCATAAGCCCTCTCCTTGAAAAGGGCTCTGCCCGTGAATGGTTGTGATCTGTAAAAAAAAAAAAAAATATATATATATATATATATATATATATATATATATATATATATATATATATATATATATATATATATATATATATATATATATATATATATATATTCTCTGGTAGAAGACCAGAGGTTCAAGGAAATTTACTTGAGTTGGGAAACAATTCCTTATCCTAATTCCTTTAAAATTCGAAAATGAAAGAAATGTGGAATGTAGAAGCAAAAGCGTGTTTTAAATTTTCCCAGTGAGGTGCAACCGTGCAAGTAGTTTTCCAAACCTTCGTTTGTAAATTGTTACGCCTTTTTTTATCATCATTGATCTTTGTTTATATTTGAGTCTTGCTGACTCTCTCTAATCTCTATCATTCAGTATATTACATCAATCTTCTTAAATTGTCGTTATTAAACAGAGAGTGCACCTACTTTAAGCAGAGCTCTTGAGACCCATCTTTCCACACCTCACCTCCTTTCTCTGTTAAGTTTTGAGTTTCGACAATCGCTTTTTTCCTTTCTTTTCTTCTTTCATAAATACTCTGCTGGTAAAGTTAGAAACACTTTTCTTCCTTCTCTTTTTTTTTCCAAACAAACTTCCACTCAACAATTATCGTTTTTAAAATCGTTTTTACCTATCACACCTTTTTCCTCAAACTGTATTACTATCGACGGAACACTTTAAGTTTTCATGGTGAATAAAGGTAATGCTTGGAGAGTTATTTCCTCATTGTCAATACTTCTCACATTGTAACACTGTTTATCAGCATCTTTGAATTTACATAGCATTTAAAAAAAGGTTCTTCTCTCTATCTGGGATCTTAATTAAAACTTAATATTTTAATTATTGCAAAAAAGCATGTAAATAAAGATCTTACTTCAGAACCTGCTATTTGATGGAATTTGGAATTATTAAGTTTATTAAACTATCTTGGTTTTTATTTCTGGTTCCCATTTATTTATTTATTTTTTTACCTTTTCAGGAATCCTGACAGCAGATATAACAATACGAAATCAGCTGAATTCGGCGGAACAGGAACATGCAAGGAAATGCACCCTTGTCCATTTGATATTCAAGAAATTGTTGGTATTCATTTGCCTGAGTCAGACCATAACATAACCAAGTTTATAACCGACAATGAAGTTGACATGCATCTAGATTTGATGTCCTAATATCTCAACAATTAAAAAATTATATTTTACTTGTTCTAACTGGCATTAGATTAGCCATTAAGGATCTTTAATTTATTGTGAATAGTTACAAATGAAGGTATTTTAGAGTCCCAAAGTTTTCGGTGGGAAGGGGAAATATTCTTATTAATTCAATAAGGAAATATTATATTATATATATATATATATATATATATATATATATATATATATATATATATATATATATATATAATATATATATATATATATATATATATATATATATAATATAATAATATATATATATATAACGAAATTTAAAGAGAGATAAATTTCTCTTCGTAATTAAAATTTATAAATTTACATAAAATTTTCATGAAAAACTGCAATTTAAATGAAACAAATAATAAATTCCTTGTCGATATCTATTTTTTAAAGAAATGTTCTTGTAGGAAAAGTAAAGAGAAAATTACATATTTTTCTGACATTCAAACCGAAATTTTTACGTTTTAAAATATCGATTTAGAATTTATTTTCTGTCGTAATTTTTTTCACTTTATTGCAAGATTCAACTTAAAACAAATTATAAAGGAAATTAATAAACGGAAATATATTTATTTTTCAAAAAAGAGTTTTAAATTTTCAAATAAAATTAAAAAAAAAAATTATTTATTGTAGTCAGTATGATAAAGTATTCTCTGTTTCTTTAACATCTATTTGAAACAAAAAAAAAAAAAAAATTTAAATTTTCTCAATCTGGTAATTATCATCAGTTGTTTTATTTGTAAGTACTGAAAAAAAAATATATATTTTAAGCATTTTTTCCAAGTCTGCATACAAATGAGTCAATTTTTTATCTATATTAATTGGACCAATTTTATTTTTGTTATTAAATTTATAGAACATTTGTTTCTTCTGCTTTTTTTTTTTTGTTTTTTTCTTTACTCTTTCTTGCAATATTAAATTAATCAATTGGTAATTTTTTGTTATTTTTAAGCATTTTGTCTGCATACAATATTCAATTTTTTATTAATTAATGACCAATTTATTTTTGTTATTAAATTTATAGAACATTTGTTTTTTGTTTTTTTTTTCTTTACTCTTTCTTGCAATATTAATTTATGTTTGTGTCTAAAAAGCTGCTTCACTTAAGATTATTTTCTGTGTTAAGAAAATTTTATTTTCTCTTAGCCACAGCTAAGATAAAAATTATTGTCATTATGACTATTATTATTAATATTATTACTAATATTATTATAAATTACTATAGATATTAAAATTTATATCAATTACGAAATTTATAAGAAAACAGTAACCATAGAACTTAAAAATTCGAAGTATATTTTTATATTTCTTTTCGCGTAAAAAATCTCTCAACTTATTCACATAATTTCCATTTAATTTCTATAAATTATAATGTAAGAAAATTGACATCATTACTACCCATTTATGCTACTGATTTTACTCTTCTTAAGGAGCGGAAGTTAAGATTTTTCCTCTTATCAAGTCTCTCGCTCTCTCCAATCATTTTCCAATCGACGAGCAGTTGCATTACTCATTATAATATCGGAATTTTACAAAAGAACTATTTTGTCGCTTATTCCCTCCTTTGAGGAATCTCAAATCCAAATCATAATTTATTTTATTTAAATATAGCAATCGTAAAATCATTATTTTTATTTTAAATAAAAAAAATTTATGATTTGGTATAGCTGTTGTTTTTGATCAAGATTTAATTTTCATAAAAAAAAAAAAGGTAATTGTTCAGGAAATAAAATATTGCATGAAAATTTTGAAAAGAAAATTTATTAAAAGGTATTTCATGTATTCTAATTAAATGTAATGATTATTGATAAGTTCTTAAAATTAAGGTTTCATAATTTTATATATATAGTTCCATCTTGTAAATAAAGAACAGTTAATTTTCTTTCATCTTCTCTGAAATATAAATGTACAAAAACAAGAATTACTTTATTTTGATAAATAAATATAAAACTTACAAAGTTATTTTGATTTTCCTCTCTCTATGAATATTCATATATATATATATATATATATATATATATATATATATATATATATATATAATAATATATAATAGTATAATATATATATATATATAATATATATATATATATATATATATATATATATATATATATAATATATATATATATATATATATATATATATATATATATATATATATATATATATATATATATATATATATATATATATATATATATATATATATATATATATATATATATATATATATATATATATATATATATATATATATATATATATATATATATATATATATATATATATATATATTATATATATAATATATATAATCTAATCTAATTTGAGATGACTAATATTAGTTCGGAAAGGTACTCTCTATTAGTGATGTTATTTCACTTCTTTAATTTTTAATCATCTCTTCGTGAACATTTATTGTCTTTTATTATGGCATTTGATACATCGAAATATCAGTTAGAGTCTGGCACGATATCTTAATATTAATTTTATATTTAGCTTAAAAATTATTTTAAAAAATTGCTGAAATTTTAATTCAATTACAGAAACTATGAAAGGCAACGCTCGTTGAAGATAGATTTTATTTTGAATCAGAATTAAAACATGGAAAATATTTCGTAATAGTTCAGAAAATTATTTGGCATTTCAAACCTAAATATCTGAAAAATTATCACCTTCTTAAGCTTGGGATTTATTTTATACAATTTTCAGACTTTTTCATACCACTGGTAATAATTTCTCTTATGAAACCAAAGTCGACAAATTTTTCAAATCACATCTTTATACCGTGCAATCTAAAATAATAAAATTTCTCACAACACAAGAAAAAAAAATTCAAAAGGAAAACTGTTTTTCAAATTACCAAAAAAAAAAAAAAAAAAAAAAAAAAAAAAAGAAAGAAAATTTCAAGTTCCATCTTAATTAACGGATGATCTCCAAAGAAACCAGTGAATGAGCTCATGAGAACACATACACAAACCACAAACACAAACGCATGCACACACAAATATATATATATATATATATATATATATATATATATATATATATATATATATATATATATATATATATATATATATATATATATATATATATATATATATATATATATATATATATATATATATATATATATATATATATATATTATATATTAGTTCATCTCCGGTAGACAAAGGCCAGAGGCATACCAAAATTACAACCAGAGTTAGGGAAAAAATGGAAATTTTTTCAAATTAAAGGACGACTTATCCCTATACTTGGCGTTTGAAGATGTGTAAGCCGTAAGAAGTTTGTAAAATAGACGAAGGGAGTGTTTTCCATACTTTACAAGTAGAGTACATGTAAGATTGAGCATGGAGGTTAAGTATGAGCTCAGAGAGTATTACAGAGAAAAGGTGAAACTGTGGAGAAAGCCGAGTTGCACTAATGCACTATTCCTTTTCAATGGAGGAGGTATGCGAAAGGAGAGTTCAGAAGAGCAATGTCCATAGTAAAGAGAGAGTGACGCAACAACAGGAGATAACTAATGTGAGCAGAGGAGTTGATCAGACGAAAAATCCTAGACTCCACCTTTAGAAGGAGAGCTGTATAAGTGGAACCATCTCAAATGTGTGATGCATACTCCACACAGAAGTGATCAACACCCCTCTATATTGCAAGAATACCTAATCTCTTTGAAAACAAATTATAAAGAAATTAATAAACGGAAATATTCTTTTTTTCAAAACGTTTTAAATTTTCAAATAAAATTTAAAAAAAAAAAAATTCCATGTACATAAATTTTTTGGTAAAAATGCCATTCCAGAACCGTAAATTAAAATTCATATGTTTTTAAATGCCGCTAAAATATAAAAATAAAAATTCTAAATATGTATTGGAATATTTTAATAGGTTAGGTTAAGTGAAGTGAGGTTAAATTAGGCTAAGTTAATTCAATATTTTTCAATATTTTCAATATTACACAAATTTTACATATCCAACATGTTTTTAAAAATTGAAAGTGAACTACTAGCTATATAATCCTGAGGCAAACTGTTTTAAACATTTTTAATGGAGAAGTATCTTCTCAAACCAGAAGAAAGTTTTGCATCTTTCTTTTCTTATAATAGCCTCTAGTTCTCAAGCATGGTTCGATCGCTCTTGTTCTCGTGCCATTCAGGCTAGAGACTTCGCTTATCGAAAGTGGAAAAATTCTCCTTCTCCTTTCACTCTCGCTAATTTTCATTCAGATCGGAATCGTTGCAGGGATATTCTTCGACGAGCAAAGCGGACCTTCACCAAATGAAGGTGTGCTGAAGCTCCTAAATTCTCCTACTGAAAAATCTTTCTTGCTTCTTGCCAAAGACATCTCCAACAATTTCTGTAAATCTTCCTTTCCTCCTCTTTTTCGCTCTTATGGTTGGTTCTGTTGCTAACATTCCAACTGAAAAAGCTAATCTCTTCGGCCTCCTGTTCTCTTCTAATTCAACCCTGGATAAATCCGGCAATCCTCCTCCCACTTCTTCTCCTCTCAGATGTTCCATACCTTTACCTGTGATTATATTTGAAAAGGTGAGGTGCATGGGCTTTTGAATTCTATGAACGTTAGGATGGCAAGGGACCTGCATGGCATTCCTCCCCGAGTTTTAAGGGAATGTACCTCTAAGCTAGCTCCGTCCCTCGTTCTACTTTTCTCTCTATGCCTCAATACTAATACTTTCCCTCAGTGTTGGAAGCGTGCATTAGTCCAACCTATTCCGAAGAAAGGTAGCCGCTCTGATCCTTCCAATTATCGGCCTATAGCTCTCTCTTGTATTCTATCTAAGATCTTTGAAACCCTTCTCAACTCTCACTTCTAAGAAAATCTGGAATCCCATTCCCTTCTTTCTGATTATCATTCTGGCTTTCGGCGTTCGAGGTTTACTGGTGATATATTCTCCTATCTCACAGATTTATGGTCTTCTGCCCTTTGGGAACATGGGGAGACTTGCGTGGTGGCGCTTGACATATCTAAGGCGTTTGATCGGGGTATGGCATGCGTCACTGCTTTCCAAGCTCCCCCTCCCTTCGGTTTCCTCCTTCTCTTTGCTTACTTAGGTCTAGCTTTCTTTCTAATCGTTACATTTCGACTGTTGTTGAAGGAGCGATTTCTTCTTCCCTTCCATTCAATTATGGTGTTCCTCAGGGTTTTGTCTTGTTCCCTACTCTATTCATACTTTTCATGAATGATCTTCTCAGCTGCTCATCTAACCCTATCCTTTCATGTGCCGATGACTCAACACTCCATTCTTCTATTCATTTCAAATCTGCTCCTTCCTTTTCATCTAGAGTTGCCTCTCGTCTTCATCTTTCCGATTCCATTCTTGCAGATCTGGATAGAATTTCCCAGTGGGGTAGTCTCAATCTTGTGAAATTCAACTCTTTAAAAACTCAACTTCTAGAAATCTCCCTCTCAAAGACACCTCCTAACTTTTCCATTTCTTTCTATGGTTTTTCCATCTCTCTTGTTGACAATATAAGCATCCTTGGCCTTCACATATACAAAAATTGTCTTTGAAACCTCATATCACAATTGTTGCTAGGACTGCCTCAAAAAAAGATGGGAATTCTGCTTAGACTGCGAGAATTTTTTCCTTCCTCGCAGTTACTCCAATTATACAAGGGTCTCATCCACCCTTGTGTGAGTACTGCTCTCATATCTGGGGTGGCTCAGGTTTAAATCGTCTTTTGGATAGGGTTAAGTCAAAGGCTAAAAGACATACCTCCACCTTACGGCGACCTCTTCAATATCATCTCTTAATTCTTATTTTCAAATCCACATATCATCTTAGTATCTTTACTTTGTACTGTCTCTAGCATATCACTGCCCTTTCCTAGGTAGGAATTCTAAAATTATGCACATTATTCACTTATCGATATAACATAACTACTATAAAGCTTTCTCATTGCCTCACTTCTATTGTGACCAACACTATGGTGTTAAAAATGACATTAAGGTTTATAATATGCATCATTTGTGTTAGCTTTGCTTCTAGCCTCCAGGCATTTATCTGCCACTTTCAAAGTTCTACTATAAACACACCCAAAAAAATTTATGTGGTATTATTCTCCAGTCTTTCAATTTTACGTAATGATTAAAATCATTATTTTTATTACCAATGTGAAGTACTTTTCATTGATATTCATTTAGATTTTTCAGTTCAGCAAAGATATTTACGTAATTCATGATGAATAACAAGACAACTTCCAAGCTTCTAATAAAAGTAATTAATTTAGTATCATCAGCAAACTTACTAACAAATCTTACTTTTTATTATCTCATCCAGGTCAGTGAGGATTCTTCATTTTTACCAGCATCCATTTTTATTATTTATTACCATTGATTGCCACTTTTTTTCTGTTACACAGTCAATTTTTATCAACTTAAATATTCATTATAATTTGAATATGTCTCTTCCTTTGCTACATTTTTAGAATACAGGCTAAGTACGTGTCGTTTTCCAGTCAACCGGTAATAGGTTAGAATTCCGGTAAATATAAAGGAAAAGCAGTAATATTTTATAATATTATTTTTTACCTTCTATTAGAAATCTATTTTATGTTCCGTTAGAAAGAAGCTAACATAATAATCTTTCCAAGAAAAGATAACGAGAAAAGGAAACACCAAGAATTTTGAGGAGATATGAGGGCTTGAGTTGTCTGTTTTCGAAGAAAATGTCATAGTGGTGGAGATGGTTGGGTTGAGAAGAAATATAGAGGAATTGAGAGGTATTGAAAATGACAATGTTTTCTATGCTCCAGTTTGAAATACGAGATAGATCAGAGGTTACTTGCGTCTATTAACTGCTTTTGAGAGGGAGTCTTTCAAATTGAAAGGGGTAATTAGGATGGAATCATCAGTATAGGAATGTATAAGAGATAAAATAACTTAGAGGTCATTAATGAGAAGCAGAAAAAGTGTTGGTGATAGATCAGATCCATGAATAAAACCACTATTATTAGGTTTAAAGGATGAATGGTGACCGTCTATAACAACTGCTATAGAATAATTGAGTTGAAAGTAAATCCGAGAGAAAGTCACAGAGAGAAGGATAGATTCCGAAAGCGGGAAATTTGAAAATCAAAGCTTTGTGCTAGACTCTGTCGAATGCTTAGGATATATCCAGCGCAAGAGCAAAAGGTTCACCGAAATGCCGAAGAGCAGAGGACCAAGAGTCAGAAAGAAGCTAAAGAAGATCACCTAAAAGAGCGTTTTTATGAGAGCCATACTGGCGATCAGAGATAAGATTTGAAGAATGGAGATGTTAACAGTGTTTCATGTTAAGGACTGATTCGAAAACTTAAGAAAAAAAACATAGACAGAGACAGTAGGAGGAAACAGAGAAGGGTTTGCTGTCATAGCACTTATATATCAAAGTTTCAGTTAAGAACAAAAAGTAAGGTCTTTTTTTTTTTTACACATCACCACCACTCACGGGCAAAGCCCTATTCAAGGAAGGGATGTTAGAAGAATAAAAATGAAGTAAATGAGTACAAAATACAAAAAAATAAAAACCACCCCTTCAGGTCTCGCCTAACGCAAATTTCTTAGATGAGAGCAGACGCGGGCTTTAAAGAAATCGAGATTAAATTCGGAAAGAAATACAGAAGATGGGAGAGAGTTCCACAAAACATAGGTGTCAGGAAAGAAGGAAGCACCACAGAGGACAAGCCTGGAGTTGCCTATGTCCACGCAAAATTGATGTGCGGACATTGCACCCCTTGTGCAGCGAGGACGCAGTAATAGTGGAGGTATACGAGTGGATAGTTCCCTCGAGCATTTGCAGCTGTAGTACCTATAGAAAAGAGACAAGGCACCAACATCACGTCGCAAAGATAAAGAATCAAGAGAATTAGAAAGAGCGAAACAGTTTATTAGTCTTTTAGCCTTTGACTCAACCCTATCCAAAGGACGGGTGAACCCATCAGAGCAGTACTCCATACAAGGGTGGATGAGACCCTTGTATAATTGGAGTAACTGCGAAGAAGGAAAAAATTCTCGCAGTCTAAACAGAATTCCCAGTTTCTTTGAAGCCGCTCTAGTAACCATTGTGATATGAGGTTTCCAAGACATTTTTTTGTTTATGTGAATTCCAAATATGCTTATATTGTCAACAGGAGAGATGGGAGAACCATCGAAAGAAATAGGAAAGTTAGGAGGTGTCTTTGAGAGGGAGATTTCTAGAAGTTGAGTTTTAAAGTGTAAAATTTCACAAGATTAAGACGACCCCACTGGGAAATTCTATCCAGATCTACAAGAATGGAATCGGAAAGATGAAGACGAGAGGCAACTCTAGATGCAAAGGAAGGAGCAGATTTAAAATGAGTAGAAGAATGGAGTTTTGAGTCATCGGCATATGAAGGCATAGGGTTAGATGAGCAGCTGAGAAGAGAATTAATGAAAAGTAAGAATAGAGTAAGAAACAAAACAGAACCCTGAGGAACACCACAATTTACAGGAAAGGAAAAAGAAGTCGCTCCTTCAACAACAGTCGAAATGAAACGATTAGAAAGAAAGCTAGACCTAAGTAAGCAAAGAGAAGGAGGAAACCGAAAGGAGGGGAGCTTAGAAAGCAGTGACGCATGCCATACCCGATCAAGCGCCTTAGATATGTCAAGCGCCACCACGCAAGTCTCCCCATGTTCCCAAAGGGAAGAAGACCATAAATCTGTGAGATAGGAGAATATATCACCAGTAAACCTCGAACGCCGAAATCCATACTGATAATCAGAAAGAAGGGAATTGAGATTCCAGATGATCTAAGAAGTGAGAGTTGAGAAGGGTTTTAAAGATCTTAGACAGAATACAAGTGAGAGCTATAGGACGATAGTTGGAAGGATCAGAGTGGCTACCTTTCTTTCGGAATAGGTTGGACTAATGCACGCTTCCAACACTGAGAAAAAGTACTAGAATTAAGGCATAGAGAGAAAAGTTGAACGAGGAACGGAGCCAGCTCAGAGACACACTCCCGTAAAACTCGGGGAGGAATGCTCTGGCGGATTATCTTCCTTAAGTTCATAGACCTCAGAAGCCCATGCATCTGATCAAATGAAATCACTGTTAAAGGCATGGGACATCTCAGAGAAAAGGAAATAGAAGAATGATCGTCCACTACTTCTCATCTAGAAGATGAGAAGTAGTGTTCGACAAAGAGAAAATTAGACAAGAGGCCATGAACCATGCATCAGGCCAAACAGCCATCAAGGTTTTGGTGGCACCAACCTCATCACCGAAGGTAACCTAACTCACAAGTTGTGATGGGGGAAGAGTTAGATGAGGTTTTTGTTTGCATGCCGCCCCTTCAAGCATATCCGAGGCAGATTTTTGTTTCTCATTTTGTTTTTATTTAAATATAATGTAAGAGTAAGCGTTTGTAAGTGAGAGTGAAGGGAGAAGTGGGGTATGTAATGGGAGCATAAGATTTCTAAAATATGAGACTAGGGTGCACTAGAAACCTCCTGAGAAGGTGAAACGCGAAAGGGAACGAATAAATATATATATATATATATATATATATATATATATATATATATATATATATATATATATATATATATATATATATATATATATATATTATATATATATATATATATATATATATATATATATATATATAAACCCTAGGATCTTCCTCGAAAGATCCAACTGACAGGACGATAGTCCTTCCTGGGGGCTGAAGAAGAATTATATATTATATATATATATATATATATATATATATATATATATATATATATATATATATATATATATATATATATATATATATATATATATATATATATATATATATATAAACTAAATAAGGACCTTAAAACCCATTATTTAATCAAATTCTCATTTGTGTAAATAATTAGAAAGAGAAATAATAAAAAGCACTTTCGGGAAAAATTAAACTGGGCGTATTTAAGGTCAACAGAACTTAAAGGATGTAAAAAAAAAAAAAAAAAAAAAAAAAAAATAATAATAAAAGAGCAAAAGAAAAAAAAGTTAAAATTTCACATAAAAATTTTTTGTTTTTGTCTTTGTTTTAGTACTCTTTTCTCAGAGTTTTTTCAATTGTGAGTTTGTTCAGATTGAATTTGATGAAATGTTGCTCCTCATAATTTCATTATTTTTTTGTGCAAAAGCTTCTCATTTTAATCCAGAAGAAAAAAAGATTTTCTCATTGAATAAATCAGAACCGAATATCATATTTATTGTTGCTGATGATTTAGGTACGGCATATATATATATATATATATATATATATATATATATATATATATATATATATATATATATATATATATATATATATATATATATATATATATATATATATATATATATATATATATATATATATATATATATATATATATATATTATGGCACAAAAAAATTAATTTAAAGTCTTAGGGACTAATTTTATTTGACTTCATGAAAAAACAATTTAACCAGAAATTCCTAATTTAGAAAGGGAAGCAATGTGATCTTTCCAAGAAACATCAACGAGAAAAAGATACGCCGAAGAATATTAAGAACAGATGAAGGTTTGAGTTGTGTGTTTTCGAATAAGACATTATAGTTGTGTGGAAGATTGTGTCGAGTGGAGAGATGGAGGAATTGAGTTTTTGAGGCATTGAAAACAACCATGTTCTCTCTGCCCCAATTTGAAATACGTGAATAGATCAAAGGTTAGTTGTTCCAAGGCTATAATTCTCGAGTTTATCAACTGTTTTTGGGTGGGATGTTTTTCAAATTTTAAGAAGTAATGAAGGGTGGAGTCATCAGCATAGGAGTGGATATGAGATGAGGTAATAGATAGAAGGTCATTAATGAAAAGCAGAAAAAGTGTTGGAGATAGGACAGAACCCTGAGGAACACCACTATTAATAGATTTAAAGGAAGAACGGTGGCCGTCTACAACAGCTGCTACAGATCGACCGGAAAGGAAATTAAAGAGAAGATAACGAAGAGAAGGATAGATACCGAAAGACGGAAGTTTAGAATCAAAGCTTTGTGCCAGACTTTATCGAAGGCTTTCGTTATGTCCAGCGCCACAGCAAAGGATTCATCGAAATGACGAAGAGCGGAGGACCAAGAGTCAGAGAGAAGGGAGAGAAGAGAGAAGTTCACCAGTAGAGCGTTTCTTACGAAAGCCATACTGGCGATCAGAGATAAGATTGGAAGAATTGAGATGTTTCCAAATCTTCCTATTAAGGATAGATTCAAAAACTTTAGAAAGAACGGAGTTCAAAGAAAGTGGACGGTAGTTAGAGGGTTGAGAGGTGTCCCCCTTCTTCGGCACAGGCTGAATGAGCGCACTTTTCCAGCAAGAAGAAAAGGTTGAAGTAGAGAGACAAAGAACAAATAGTTTACCAAGGCAGGGTGCAAGCTCGGAAGCACAAGTTTTGAGAACCGCAGGAGGAATACCATCGGAACCATACGCCTTCTTAGTATTAAGTTCAGAGAGAGGAGAAATGACATCTTTAGAAGAAATTCTAATTTTAGGCATAAATCAGTTGGAGGGGGTTGAAGGAGGAGGAATAGCTCCTGAATCGTCTAAGGTAGAGTTAGAGGCAAAAATTTGAGAAAAGAGTTCAGCTTTAGAAGAAGGTAAAACAGCAATTGTGCCGTCGGAAGATACTAAAGGAGGGAAAGAGGAAGAAGCAAAGTTAGAGTTGACATTTTTTGCAAAATGCCAGAAAGAGCGTGAGGAAGAGGAACCAGAAAGATTATTGCATTTTCTACGGAGAAAAGAGTTTTTAGTGTTACAAAGGATAGATTTTGCACGATTCCTGGATGAAATATAAGTAGCATGAGTTTCTGGAGTTTGAAGAAAATGGTAATCCCTTAAGGCAGCATTCCTGCAGCGGATAGCGCGAGAACAAGCAGAGTTAAACCAAGGTTTGTTAGGTTTAGTAGGAGGGAAAGAAAATGGAATGTACGCCTCCATACAAGAGAGAATCACCTCAGTAATGCGTTCTGCACACTTCGAGGGACCCCTCCCACGAAAACAATAATCATTCCACGGGAAATCAAAGAAGTACGACCGCAAGTCCGACCAGCTTGCGGCACCGAAATGCCACAAACGTTTCCTTTCAATAGAAGGGGGTCTTTCCTGTGGAAGAGTTGAAGAGATAGAAGAGGATACAGAGTTAAGAAGGTGATCGGAGGAACCAAGAGGAGGAAAGAGTTTAACAGTATAAGGAGAAAGATCAGAAGTTAGAAAAAGGTCTAGAATGCTTTGTTCATCTCCAAGATGATCAGGGATACGAGTAGGGAGCTGCACCAACTGCTCAAGGTCGTTTTGGATAGCGAAATGGAAGGCACGTTCACCAGCTGTATCTTGAGAGCTAGAAGAAAGCCATTGACGGTGGGGAACATTGAAATCACCTAATATGATGATTTCAGAGAGAGGAGAAGAAGAGAGAATGCCCTCTATTTTTTAGTTTAAATAGTCGAAGAATTTAGGATAGTCAGTAGAATTAGGACATAAATAAACAGAACAATTGAATTTAGTCGTAGAATGGCAAAAGAGCCTAAGCCATAAGGTGGAAAATTCAGAAGACTCCAAATTAGAGGCACGAGAACAAACAACATCGTTGCGCACGTATGCATAACAACCGCCTTTGGCTGAAAATTTAGGATAGAGACAGTAAGAGGAAACATATATATATATATATATATATATATATATATATATATATATATATATATATATATATATATATATATATATATATATATATATATATATATATATATATATATATATATATATATATATATATATAGAGTTGATAGAGTTATGAATACCTATTAGCTATTTGTCCATCCCATGTGCTTCCAGAACTATTTGGAGGTTTGCTCTCTACCAAAAAAAAGGAAACAGCTTAAGAAACCAATGCTACCCCTCGGATAGGAAAGAATCAAAGATTAACGACCCGGCACGATAATGGACCACGGAATAGGAAACAATACCGAATGAGGTTAATGAGCTTTGCCCTTTGACGAAGATCACACGTTCTCATAAACTCCTTCACTTTTGCATTCATATTTTTAAGCATGAATTCTGACTCCAAGCTTTCACCGTTCTCTGAACAGCTAGATGTCCACTTCCGTGGCAATACTCAATCACTTCCTTTATTCATTTACATATACTTATAATAACTCAGAGATATATCAACATAAAGCTCTTCTTCGGTGTCTCTATACCAAAACTTTCTTTTCGCTAGATTTAATGCAGTTGTTTCTTCACCTGTAATATATTTTTATACGCCTTCATGAGCCTCCTTTAACTCTTCGTAGCTTATTTCCCTTCTAAATTTATTTAAAGAATCGACCGAACTAATTTTAATAATTCTCCAAATGCGGCAGACTTCAACTTGATTTCACTCGGGAGGTTGGAGAGGCTCGATTTTGTAATCTGCATTCCTTTAGTTTCGGACTTTCGCTTACTACATCGTAATGACAACCAGTCCTTTGGGTATTTAATTTACTACTCTCCGCCTCTTCTATGCTGGCTGCCCTAAGTCCCTTTATGCACTTTAGGCGTATGAATCTTTCAGCGTGAGTAATTTTCAATTGCGAAAATCTAGTCTGCATTTTCTGCCTCCCAATCATTGATTGGATTTTCTAAATACCTGGACAGGTAGTTGGCTAACACGTTTTCAAATAATTTTATGTGCTCTAACCTTCGTCAAATTCGGAGATAAAGGCTAAATGTCGCTTTTCACGCGTGTTCAACTCTGGCTAGTTTTTTTTTTTTTTTTTAATGAATGCTTGACCGACAGGCTATCTGTGAGTATCTTCACTTTTCTCCCTAGCATGAGGTATAAGAATTTACTTAATGTCTTTTTTTTTGCAAAGACTTCCTTGTTAAGCACTCTTCATTATCTAGGAAAATGGCACCTGCAGTAGCTACATCGCTTACATCGGTGTATATAATTAGAGGAGTATCTCCTTCAGGGTACCCTAGCTCAATTTCATCTTGCAACGCTGACTTTGCTCCTTCAAATGCTAACTCCGAATCGCGCTTCAACTTTATTTTTCTAGAACTGAAAGGTTTTCTTCTCAACTCACGCGTCAGTGGTTTTAGAATCTGAGACAAATTCGGAATCCAAGAACGGAAAAAGTTAAGCGCCCCTAGAAATGATCTCAGTTGCTTAATTGCCATAGGTTTTGAAATTCTCTTAATAACCTCGACTCTCTCTGTATTCGGTTCATGGCGCCGCTGGAAATGTCGTATCCTAGGAAGGTTACCTGCTTTTCACCAATCATGCTCTTTGATCCATTTAAATAAATTTTGCAGAAGAAAATCGTTCCAACACTTTATTCCAATATTTGTTTATGCTCTTCTTCCCCTTCAGTAGCAATTAGTATGTCATCTATATAAACAAACACCTGTGGAAGGTCAGCCAGCAATATGTGCATAAATCAGAGAAATGCTCCCTCTGAATTGCAATGCCCCTCGAGGTTTGGGAGTGCGAAGCAATCTCTTATTGATATTTCATTTAGTTGTCTCAGGTCTGAAACTACCCTCACTTCTGTCTCGTCCTTTTTTTAAAAAAATTATGGGGAAACTTCACTCGCTGTTGCTTCTCCTTATTACTGCTGATTCGAACAACTTTTGCAGCTCCGCCTTTGTTTTATTGCATAGGCTATCAGGGAGCCGTCGTGCTTTAATGCTGATTGTCCCTCCTTTTACTTTAACTTGGTAAGGGAAATTACTTTTAAGCTCTTGCCGAAACCTTTCCGGTAAAGGATTTCCAACGGCTGCCTGCGACTCTTTACCTGGTGTAACGTCACTCTTTTCATTCATCTTTTTAATCGTACTCCCACTGTTGCCAAATTTAGCCCATTCATTCATTTGCTCAATTTTTAATTTCAAGTTTAATTTCAGATAAGGGTTTTCAAATAAATGTTTAAAAATATTAATAAGCTGGACGAGAGATAGGATAGGACTACTCGGCAAATTACAAAATAGGTTATGAATATAGTCAGGAAACTTAAAAACAAAATTTCATTATTATTACGAGAGTTACCAATTAGTTTAATACTAAAATTTGTTTCTGCTCAATTAATATGCTTTCTTTAAAATTTAATATAAAGTTGTTACTACATAAAAAAATCTAAACCTAAAATGGGCAGAGGAACATTTGACATTAACACTTCTACCTTATAAAAGCACCTCATACAAATATCAATGCATAAAGTCTTTCTGCCATGCATCTCTATGGAGATTTCATAATCAGCTATGAAGTTCCCTACTATCTCACCCATTTTCTAATTTGCACTTTCAAGGATTATGCTTAAAATTGCACTTCGGTCGATCATGAATAGCCTACCTGTTACTTTGTCTTCTTCCTCATAAAGGGAATATCTTGCTTTATTCAGTAACTTTTCCGAAGCATTCCTTCCTTGTTCTCGATGTTCGCTTTTATTTTTAAAATGGGAGTGGCTTCTGCCCTTTCTGTTATATCTTTCTCTGTTATATCTTTCTCTGTTATATCTTTCTCTGTTATATCTTCGTCAATTATAAAGTTTTTATTTTTAATTAACTTGTAATTCCTTTAGCATTCCTAGATTAAAATAAACACATTCGTTGTTTTCTCCGTTTATGCTATTATCAATATATTCTTCAATATTTTTACAAACATTAATAACGTTAGTAATACACTCAAATCCACAATTACAATTATTGTAATCATTTTCATTATTATTACTAATATTATTATTATTATTATTATTATTATTATTATTATTATTATTATTATTATTATTATTATTATTATTATTATTATTATTTTTATTATTATTATTGTTGTTATAATTACTATCATTATTGTTATTATTATTATTACTATTTTTATTGCCACTACTATTATCATTATTGTTATTATTATTATTATTATTATTATTATTATTATTATTATTATTATTATTATTATTATTATTATTATTATTATTATTATTATTATTATTATTATTATTATTATTATTATTATTATTATTATTATTATTATTATTATACTTTAATTAAAGGACTCATAATTAGCTAACTTTTTTCTGTTTTCGTTTTCGCTCAATTTTTCCCGGTAACGACTAGTGAATGTTTGGTTTACAATTATGACTTCGATGAGGCTCGCAAATCTCACAGTCTGCTTCTCTTTGCGTTGAAGTCTCTTGTGCGTCGTCTTCACTTGTTTCCCGAATTGTCAGTTTTAGGGGTGAAGTTGGTCACTCTTAATCACATCGTCACATGATTCAAGGAGTTATTGTTCTGCCCTAAGTCAATTTGTGACACCATATAATCGTCGTTCAGACAAGGAATCGTTGTAAAGAAGGGGATGATGATTAGCTCGACAAGGTAGTGACACGACATACCTCCCGTCCACGATACGCAAGTTGTCCTTAAGGGATTCAAAGGTAGTTTTCTCACCATCGGTGAACTGTTCATTGAGAAGTACACCGGTGTGAAGAAGCGACCGTAACTAATCAATATCATATGTGATATTTCGTTACAGGGGAGAATGTTAGGTCTTCGTTGTTCAAAGAAGATTCCGAAAGATTCTTCTCTTCACTTGAACTTTAAAGAGAGGAATAGTAATCCTTATTGGTTAATGATTATCAGAAGATAAACAAATAACATTAAGGTCTTCTTCGAGTCGAATCTCGGACCGAAATGAAGAAACAATACTGACTTGTGAACTGAAATCACTAGTAGTAAATGGAAGTTGGTACCATATTAAGTGGCAGATATCAGAGACCTTATCCGAAGGTGGATAAAGGTTGGCAAGAGCGATATGATTATTTCTAAGTAGTTTCGTTATCTTAACTAGTCCAGGAATATTAAGTTCGTTGGGGACTCAATCCACAACGATAGCAGAAATTGGGATAATTCCCTCCTTGGTGTTAATGCTGTGAGTAAGAACATCATGTTCGGATGTGACCCCTCTTTTGTTGATTCCATTCATGGCTATGTTGACTTATGGGTTGGGGCGCAATTCAACATACTCGCCATTGATTTTACAACCAAAGTCCCTTGTAAACCCTGGTGGTAAAGAGTCGAACAATGATTGGTTTCTTCCCTTTACATATAGTCAAATCTGCTATACAGTAGGTAAAGCAATTCCATTGCAACATGAAAGAAGGTGATCGGATGAACCCAGAGGAGGAAAGAGTTTAACAGTATAAGGAGAATGATAATAAGTAAGGAATAGACCAAGTATTTTGGGTTCATCACCAAGAAGGTCAGGGATACGGGTAGGGAGTTGCACCAACTGCTCGAGGTAGTTCTGGATAGAAAAGTTGAAGGCGAGTTCACCGGCTGGATCATGAGAACTAGATGAAAGCCATTGGCGGTGGTGAAAAATGAAATCACCTAAAACGATGATTTCGGAGAAAGGAGAAGAAGACAGAATGTGCTCTATTTTGGAGTTTAAATAGTCGAAGAATTTTGGATAGTCAGTAGAATAAGGAGATAAATAAACAAAACAAATAAATTTAGTAGCAGAATTGCAAGAGAGCTTTAGCCATAAAGTAGAGAATTCAGGAGACTCCAAATTAGAGACACGATAGCAAATAACATCGTTGCGCACATACGCGCAACAATCGTCTTTGGCTGAAAATTGAGTATAGAGACAGTAGGAGGTAACAGAACAAGGTTTGCTGTCAGCACACTCAAGCACCTGAGTGTCGGTTAGAAACAAGAGATGAGGTTTATAAGAAGAGAGATGGTGTTCGACAAAGGGGAAATTAGAGAAAAGACCGCGAATGTAGCAGAAATTAATAAAAAAGAAGACCGTGCACCGGGGCAAGCAGGACGCCGGGTCATGGCGGCACCATCCCCATCATCGGAGGCCACCAGCTCCCAAGTGATGATGTGGTGAGAGGTGGAGGTTGAGGGGCATTCTTTGAATGCCGCCTCCTCGTAGCATCTCCGAGGCAGCTGTGAGTTTTGCCATTTTGATTTTTTGTTTTATAAAGGTAATGTAAGAGTAAGCGCTTGTAAAATGTGGGAACATGTGAAGAATTGGGGTGGAGAGGTAGTGGGAGCATAGACACTCCAGTGTGAGGCGAAGGTACACTAGAAACCCCCTGAGAAGGTGAAACGCGAAAAGGAACGAACCAAAGGGCAGAGGAGTGAAACGGAATGATCTACCCATCCTATCACTCCGCGGGTTATGCCCAATGGGGGGTACTTGCATCGCTTCGAACGGTGCTGCGTCCTCCCCCTATATATATATATATATATATATATATATATATATATATATATATATATATATATATATATATATATATATATATATATATATATATATATATATATATATATATATGGGTGGGTCGAAATTTGGTATCTTAATTTCACACCCTGCACGGAGTTCAGTATGGATATTTGTATGACACTGTGAATTACTGGAGCTATGAGACCTCCCCTGCCCCACGCATACTAACCCCCTCCCTCCCAAAAATGAAAAAAATGGAGAAAAATTGAAAAGGCTTTAATGTTAGGGATACAATTGAAAAGAAACTGAATTTATTTTTCAATAAACACGTGCTAGATGTACTATATTTTACAAATATATGTATCTTACCTTTCCAAAATGTCTTACAATTACTTACATTGATCTTTGTATTCAAAAGTTGGCATAGATTTCCTTGATTCTAAGACATTCAGAATATATTTATGAATGTTTTCATAGCCAATTCGATCTTCTGAGGCCCTAGTGACTAAGCTAATTGCACGTTCTACCCCTTGGGTGTGACAAAAAATAGGAGGAAATTCGATGGGTTTTATCATAGCTTGAAGTAGATCTTCATTTGAAAAATCTTGTAAGAGTTGTGGGGAAGTGACGGTTTCCTTGTTCCATTCGATCATCTCAGTATAAGCATTAGCATTGAAATTAATATTATTTGGCAAGTCAAAGTTTCTTACTGGTCCTCCTCTTGTTCTTGCATTTATTATACGATCAAAAACTGTCTTTCTAATTTCTACCCTACGATCTGTGATCCTTAAGATAAAAATGTTTTCTGGATGAGCAAAGTAAGTATTGTTCCTGCGGACATTTTCAATGATTATGCATGTTCCTCCCTCTGATTTCTGATGAGAGGAATTAAGCAATCAACCTAGAGCATATACTTCAAATATGGTCTTAATTAAATCCTGGAGATTTTTTTCTGGGTTCGAAGTTGAAACATATAACTGGAGGATTCTTTTAGCTCTTGTGAGACTTCTTCTCCTGGAGATTTTAATGCCAATTCCTTTGAAATGATGCCAGATTTTATTCCAACTCACATCTCGTAGAGATATTTTTGATCATTACTGAGATCTTTAACTATTTCTTCAGAAACCTCGATTTCACATTGCACAGGTGTAAATTCAACGATTTTTGCTTGCGTTAGATCATGACCTATTCTATTTCCGATCAAACCTTGGAAGCTTTTCGGACTCGCTGTTTTGCCATCAATACTTTCGAATATATGTCTAAAGGGTAATTCATTAGCATGCAGAAGGCATATTAGCTACTGAAGAGGCCTCTCAATGTGAATTTGAATTAATTTTATTATACCACCTGTACGTCCTGTGTTTACAGCTGTTCCGTCACAGATAATTGCTTTAAGTGAATTAAAACTATGTGTATCAGTAAGAAAGGTGACTAATTCATCTGCCATGCATCGAGCGCTTCCGTTGTCAAGGGTGATGTGATCCATGTAGATATCACCAGGTTCTTTAACAACAATGATGTGTTCTACATGTTCTGTCACTGTAAGTGTTTTGGTTTGATCTTTTCTTCCATCAAAACCCATGCACATAATGTTTTGGTGCTGCAACTTGTGTAAAGTCTTTTCTCAATCCGACTTTTTTTTATTTCCCTTTCTACTTTCTTTCTATCTAGCATATTGCCTTGGTTGAGGATCCCCATATCTTCCAAAGCAGCATTAACAATAGCAGCAGAAGCCATACTACTTACGCGGTATCTCTTTGTTGTCATAGACAATTTATCAAATGTAAATCTGTTTTGATTGTTTTCTCGTTATTCGAAATCTGGAAATCTTATCTCACTTTCAATATTTTCGTGAATGTCGTCAGACAAATCAGAGTTACTATATGCAGAACTACTAGTAAAACCATTACATTATATTTTTGCACATTCAAGGTTTTCATATCTTTCATGAGTTCTTTTACTTGCTGCAGTAGTGACCCTATCTATTGCACCAAGCTGATTAATTCTTTGTTTTTGTCCAACAAACTATCCCCACTCGATCATTGGAATTCGAATATTACATCTACAATCAGTTCTGATTTTCTTATCAAAGCATGTACATTTACATATATCAAACGTCTCATCAAATGTCATAAGTTTTTGCATAAAAATTTTATTTCTTTGTTTGACTGGAACTTTATTGAGGTGTAGTTGATATTTTCAAGCATTCAACTTTCATAGCAATTGCCTTGAACGATATATAAGGAAATGAAAACACATTCCAAATGTGTTCGACATCTTTTGCTGCTATTCTGAAACATTCTTTTGCCGTTATTGTGTCTTTCGATTTCATATCTTCCCTATTCCTTACAAATAAGTAATGACAAAAGAAATCAGTCTTCGAAGGGATCATCGAGGTTGGAAAGGATGTTGGCTGACCAAATGAGGTATTGTGAGTTTTACTTTTAGTCGACATTTTCAATATTATTATTATTATTATTATTATTATTATTATTATTATTATTATTATTATTATTATTATTATTATTATTATTATTATTATTATTATTATTATTATTATTATTATTATTATTATTATTATTATTATTATTATTATTATTAATGTATTAAGATAGTGAAAAATATTTGCTATTAGACTTTATCTGAAAAAGGAAAAAAAAGTTTGTAAGCATATAAATAACATCCATTGAAACTTAACATATTTATTAGTGTTTGGTAATCAATGGGCATTATATGTATCCTTGTGATCTTTGGTCAGTGGTACTGGCCAGTGGTCCCTTATCAAGGGTTCATGACTCTCAAAGGCATATTAGAAGATAACATTCCTTAATTAAAACCTACCAAACCCAGTGGCTTTAAGTTCAAACTAGTTGTTTGTAATCACCAACGAAATTAGGACAAAAAGGGAGTGGGTATGCGAGGGATACAGGTGATCGCATATGATTCAAATTTTTACCACATTACTCTCGACGACATTTGAAACTATATGCATGGTGTGGAATTATAAAAATAAAAAATTATATGTTTCGACCTTCCCTAATATATATATATATATATATATATATATATATATATATATATATATATATATATATATATATATATATATATATATATATATATATATATATATATATATAGAGAGAGAATTTCTTCAGGAGAAGAATTTTTCCAAAAATCACCAAATATTTTTATTTTTTTTAATTTATTTTTTTTTATTTTATTTTTAAACTTCACATCTCACGGGCATTGCCCTTTTAATATTTAGCATAGTAAAATGTATTTACATTTATCTCAGGATTCAATGATGTTCCGTGGCATAACAAAGAAGTAATAGCTCCTAATATAAATAAATTGGCTCGTAACGGAGTAATTTTAGAAAACTCTTACGTTCAGCCAGTTTGCTCTCCAACAAGATCGGCTCTTCTTACTGGTAGATATCCTTTTACTATTGGCCGTCAGGTAGGTATATATATATATATATATATATATATATATATATATATATATATATATATATATATATATATATATATATATATATATATATATATATATATATATATATATATATATATATATGTTTGTTTCCTAAGGTTAGGAAAGCAACGTCTATAATCACTAACTACCTGTAATATGAATTGCCACAAACTTTCATTTTTGTTAGGCAGTCATGATATTCAGTTAATAATTAAACTGCTCTTTCTGCTGTATCATTGACTACTTTCAAATTTTCAAACACTTGTAAGGCCACATTAAATTCGTCATTATTTGAAGACATCGAAGGAACGTCATGTTAAAATTGAACTATGTGAAGACTGTTTGTGTTTTCTAAAGTTAAAAATACTCTAACCCTTTATCAACAATATCTCGAATCTCATCTGTATCGATATGTACTCTTCGGGCCCTATCTACATCCAATTTTCGTGCTCTTCAATCATCTTTATATCGGCGATCATTTTTCTTTTTGTATCTCAAGATACCTTATTATCAAAGAATGATAATGCAATTCTCCCTGGGTTAATGTACCATATATGGTTTTTATACTTTTTTTCATTGCAACTTTAATCTGGTTCAACTCTTTCATATTCCACGTATATCTTAACAATAAAAAACGCATATGTTCGAGACATCATTAACGAAAATTCCCTTCATAAAAGAAATATTTTAAAACAATATAAGGTTTTCGTTATCCATTTTGCTTGAGGTAATTATACTGGGACAGGGAAAGTTGTTTCGCGCAGAGGAATATCTCAATGAAAATTTATTGTCAATTCTAAGATCTCATTATAATTGACTTGAGGATGCAGTTCTTTCTGTAAGTTACGTTTGGGATACGTGAGAATATTATTAATATCGTCCATTAAAACTCTTTGATATGCGGTCTTAACATTCTTGGTTCAAATAGAATAGAGTCGATTCCAGATCATACGTTTTGGAACAGTTTAAAAAATGGTACATTAGTCCCTGTAAGTAGTAAGGTACTGTTCTGGTTGCTTAAATGCTGCATTTGTAAATTCCAGAATGTTGAAAATACTTATATATATATATATATATATATATATATATATATATATATATATATATATATATATATATATATATATATATATATATATATATATATATATATATATAGAAGTAGTAGGGTACCAAAGGACTACTACCACCACCACAACCTCCCTAACTCCCCCACCCCCAAAAAAAAATTTTTAAGGAGTTAGTAATAGTTATTAGTATATAAGTAAATAACAATGTTGCGAAAAACATATATATATATATATATATATATATATATATATATATATATATATATATATATATATATATATATATATATATATATATATATATATATATTATATATTATATATATATGTATATATATATATATATATATATATATATATATATATATATATATATATATATATATATATATATATATATATATATATATATATATATATATATATATATATATATATATATATATATATATTATTGAAATTACCTAATTTAGTTGAAGGTGGTACTCAAATTTGAACCTTATTAGTGCAGGTTTTACTCTACCAGATAACTTCAATGCCTAGATTTTTTTTAAAAGACACCCTCTTCTGCGACTGTAAGCATAAAGAATATCCCCAATATAGTAAATATTTAGTATAAATAATGCCACCTGCAAGTCAGGAACAATGGAAAAAAACTTACGTGGAATCTTCGAGAAAGGGCTTGAAGAATTCTTTTGAAAGAAATTTGCTCTTTCACCGCATCTTCCGAAATCTTGCTCCGAAACTTGCAGATATAATGAAGTAGACGTAATTGGTCTCAGATATTGGATTTCCGTCAAACTCTGCCTCATCAATTCGTCAGTCAATGAAAGGAAAATAGAGCGCTCTAGAAAAATAGGACTGAGAACGAATTAGACAATATTAAAACATAAGAAACCCAAGATCGATAGAAAATAGTTTCAAAGTAATGAAAGCAAAATTCACAAACTCAGTATATTTCGTAGATTACGATTATTTAGTAATATACACTTTTAAACAGTCAAATTAGGTTAATGTCAAATTCGAGAAAGTCCTAATTTTTAGACAAAGACAAATGTATATACTCCAATAAGTTATATAAAACTCAATTACGCATGAATTTTATAAAAGATTCAATATTATTAGAAATAATGAACACAGAACACTATAATATGCTTCCTCTAGGAAGGCAAAATAGAAAAAGACGTTTTTAAAATCTAGCAACCTCCCTTTTCAAATTCCCAGCAAGAATCCTCCCAAAATTCCTACCTTACAGGTGGCATCTAGCTACTTTTAACTATAAATTTTTATATTCTCGGGGGGAGGGGATGACTCCATTCCTTTTGCGAATGGAGACATAAAAATAAAAAAATGTCATGATCGATAGTAATGGAATTCTATTCTAGATCATCTTCTGAATCACTTTCTTGAAAGTGTACCCTAGCAGCTAATGCAGCCTGACGAACAGGTCGCGAGGTATTTTTAGGAGACTTCGAAGAATTCGCCACTGCAGGCGATGACGACGGAACAGGAGCTGGAACAGTAGACGACGTTGAGGATGAAGTTGAGGGAGTCATCGAAGAATCATTACCACTATGAGTAAGGGACAACTCTAGCGGATAGAGATGTTTGATTGAATAAAGATTTATTTGTCCCCCTGGAGTTCTTACGAACACCGATCGAACCTTATCATCATCTCCATGAACCAGCCGTGTCACAACACCCATTTGCCAGAATGGTCTTTCCTTTGTGGGGCTGCGTATGAGAACAACGTCGTTCACTTTAACGAGATTGTCCCACCTCATCTGGTATAAATCACGGCTAATTTCACGGAGACTAAGGAGATATTCTTCGTACCACCGTCGCCTGAACTCCTCAAATAAAGACGAAGATTTATTTAGAGATTGAATTAACGCGTTTCGAGCAGAGGAATGCGTTTTCCATTGTGAAATTGTTTCGGCATTATCTTTCAGCACCATACTCGTTCTAGATAGAGGCTTTAAGAAGCAGTTGGGTGTGAGGGGAATCACCTCATTCGAACTCGATGTGTAGGTTAGAGGTCGTGAATTAATAGCGTCAGCTATTTCTGAAAGAATTGTAACAAAATTAAAATATTCCAGGGAAGACCTGCCGATAGTCTTCACTAAACAACTTCTTCACAACTCTTATCATCCTCTCCCACATACTGCCTACCCATGGACTATAGAGAGGGATTCGACGATGAACTATTTGGTTCTTACGAAGGAACTCGCTCCCATTCTCAGAAACTAAGAATAACTCGAAGGCGTCTACTCCTTGTATGAAGGAGCGAGCATTGTCACTGTAGATGACGTCTGGGACTCCATATCTGCTGACAAATCTCTGAAATGATTGAACGAAAGCTTCAGAAGACATATCTGGTATGAGATCGAGGTGTATAGCACGTATATTTAGACACGTATATATTAAGACAAACATCTTCTGAGCTTGGGCAGATCCCTTCACTTTAACCCACCAGTGTTTGGTGAAATCTATTCCAACGTGTTTGTATGGACGAAATAGTTCAACTTGAGCTTTCGTAAAATTAGTAAAACGAGGGTACTGAAAAGCGAAGTTATTAAATTTTTTGCAGACGATACAATCGGAAATCACCTTCTTGATTGTTGCTCTCGATGCGGTGATCCACAATCCTTTTAACCTTAGATTGGTTAAGGTGGCTTGTATCCCTAGATGTTTACACTCGAAATGAGCATTTCGTATGTACAGATATGTTAACCAGTGATTCTTTCCCAAAAGAATGGGATTTACCACATCAAATTGGTAAAAGTTGGATCGTGCCAACCTACCTTTACTCCTAATCAGATCTTGGTCATCCAAGAATAGATCCAGATGATTGATCAAATCAGGTGGCGAATCAGAAAAGAATGGATCATCTCTGGCTTTTATCAAAAAAGTACGTTCTTCTGGGAAAGACTCCTCTTGCATTTTTCTCAAACAGTACAATCGTGCAAGAGAATCACAGTCGATAGATAATTTTCGAGAGACTGCAAGAAACTTGAAAAGAATAGCGCATATTCTTAAAAGAGTGTTGAGATTGGAATATTTCTCAAATTTTATCACAGGAGGAACCTTTGCTTCGTGTACGATAGAAAATACAAGAGATGAAGGATCAATATTCTTAGATGTCACTTCAGACCCTGGCCAGTATATCTGGGCTGATTGCAACCATTCAGGACCATGTTGCCAGAAAGATAAGTTTTTCTGAAACTCGGCTAGAGTCAAACCTCTTGTAAGTAGGTCAGCTGGGTTCTCCTCTGAACGAACAAAATGAAATTTTGGGAGAAGATGTTGTTCTTCCTTTAACGATGAAATCATTTTCTGGATGTCCTGAATTCTATTCCTTATAAAAATGCTCTTATTTTTTCTTCCACCGCGAAGGACCCATGCAAGACTGATTTGGGAGTCAGAAAATATGTTCAAGTTGTTGAACTTTGTATCAGGAAACCCATTCAAAATTTGTGGCAAACATTTGAGAGCCAAAAACACCGACAATAGTTCAAGACATGGCAGGGTTCTCCCTTTCAAGGGAGCTACCTTTCCTTTAGACCAGAGTAATCTCGGGGCTTCGGAATTGGAGGAGACATAAACGACAAACCCATAGCATGTGGAACTTGCATCACAAAAGATATGCATAGATAGTTCGGAGCTTTCGGTCTCAAAGCAAGAGCGAGGAAATGAAATAGTTTTCAAAGAATTGAGGTCACAACGAAGCCTCTCCCATAAGTTTCTTAATTCGGTGTCTATTTCATCGTCCCACCCCATCTCTTGTTCCCACGTCTTCCGCATAAGAAGACGGCCGCGAATAGTAACGGGAAGGAACAAAGATAGAGGGTCGAAGACCTTTGAAATCTGAGAGAGAAGTTGTCGCTTCGTGTCGGCAGAAGTAAGATCAAAATCACTCAGTTTGAGGGTATCAGAACAAGTGTCAAAGAGATAGCCTAAGACTCTCTCTTCAGAACTTGAGTGAGAAGAGATTTTATTCTCTGATTCAAATAAATTTCGAAGTTCGTCACAATTAGAATTCCATGAGCACAAATCAAATCCACCTTCACTCATACGAGTAGTGGTTTGATGAAATATGTCGTTCAAGGCACTAACAGAGGAATTTGAAAAGATGAAATTATCCATATATAAGTTATTCTCTAATAAAGAAGAACAAAGATCAGGTGGGTACTGTTTCGCATGGTGTTTAATCACAGCACCCAATATATATGGACTAACGGCCAATCCGAAAATGATTGACGTGTACCGGAATGTGTGAAGCACTCCAGCCTCCTCCCAAAAGAAACAGAACCTATTACGGTCTTCCTCCTTTTTGAGGCGGATTTGCAAAAAAGCCTTGGAGATGTCAGCTATTACGACATACTTATTTGTGCGGAATTGCAGCAACAGGCGAAATAAGGATGCCATTAGATCTAAACCGGGATAGCATGCCTGATTTAGAGATGGAGAATTCCCTATGCGTAGACTGCAATTAAAAACCGGGCGAATTTTTGTTGTGATTTGCTCTGCGGTCTTTATTACAGGTCGATGTGGTATCCATATGTAACGATTGAAGTCTTTAGGGAGACACATGAACAGGCTCGATAATACCATCAGCCATGTACTGCCTAAATATATTACCATATTCTGAGACAAGATTTTGCTTTTGCAGCTTCTGGATTACTCGACGAAGAGCAGCAAGAGCAACTTGATGGTTGGAAGGCACTGCCTTCAGCACCTCCTCATACCATGGAATTTCGATATGGTATTTACCCTCCTTAAACTCAATACTCTCAAGGAATCGATTATTGTAGATCATATCAATTGAACCTTGGTCGGTTTCTTCGCAGATTCCTATTGATTCAAGTTTGTAAACATTTTCTAGGCCGATGTCAAGGTCAAAGTCAGAGTGAGTATGAAGGAGGGGATCGAAGTATGAAGGTGTAGGATCCACTATATGATTTACTACGCTTTCGGGAACATTTTTGACTATCTTTATAAGTGAAAGGGGCAACGAACTCTGAAGAGCTGGTTGTCAAGATGATGTTTCACTCTGTAGTCTGGAATTATCTTGATGAAAAATAGTTTCTATTTGTGATGGAGTTAAGAAACTCTTGACAGGTCCAAAAGGAATGTGACCATGACAAGTGTCTATGGCACTACCTTTCAAACAATTTATTACTTTAAAATGTTTCAGGAGATAGAGAACATCTATTCCTAAAAGACACTCAATATTTTTTACATGATCGCTATGGCGGCAACGATGGTAGAAACTATCTGCGATACGGTACCCATTATTTCTGATGTTAAATTCCGCTCCCATTAACCCTTTGACCTCGAAGCCGACGTCAAGGTCAGGGTCAACGAGAACAGGAACTTCTACGAATGAATCACAACAAACGTTAATTTTTAAGTCGATTGGATGCATGATTCGAGTTTGCTCTCCCAGAAAAGTCTTTATGGTACTTGAACTTTGAGGAAGAGAGTCTAGACTCACCCCTAGCTTTTCCAGGAAACTACCACGAAAATAACTCCGTTGTGAACCGAAGTCAAGAAGGGCGCGCACTGTCACCATTTTATCCCCCTTTTTTACTTTGAGGGCCATTGTGGGAAGAATATTGCCAGATGAGGAAGATCCTGTGTTGATACATAGATTGTTACGAATAGTTTCTTCCTCAACTGTACCTTGAGGAGATGAAGAAGACGCTGATGATTCATTTGTAGCATGGTGACGATTACTCTTTCCCTTTGCCTTTGTATTTGAAGAACAAAGGGCAGATATATGTAGTTTACTCTTACACAAGATACAAGGTCTACTGAGTCCGTACTTTTTGGCCGGACACTGCAGGGTGACATGCTTTGCACTTGAGCAGTTTACACAGAGTCCTAATTCCACGCAACGTGCTCTCCTATTTACTGAATTTGAGTAAGTTGTACATGACGTCATGAAATGTGCTCCCTCGCAAAGCTTACACTTCACTGAGGTTGCCTCAGGTTTTTGACCAATATTCTGTTGAGGAGAGGCGTGTTCTTGCTTGAAACTCTGCGATGTAGAATGGAAAGAAGATTGAGTTTTCTTTCCGCTTGCAATAGCTTTTTTATTCGAAATCGGATTTGAAGGTGTGCAATTTTTCCTTCCTCTTATCTTCTCTAAAGATTTAAGAATGATATGATATTTATCAATAATAACATTGATGGACGGATATTCATCCTTTGTATCAAGTTTGAGTTCTCTTAGAAAATTGGAGGGCAGTTTGTCAGCTACTATGTGGCTTATCAGCTTACAACCAGCTGAACCCTCCTCCAAAAAATCCAAGTCAAACTCCTTTAGTTCATGTAAGAAGGCACGAACCTCATATATACAGCTCCTGTCTTAGAAAACAGAAATCTAGAGACAGTTAGACGCCAGGGACGATGAAATAGACACCGAATTAAGAAACTTATGGGAGAGGCTTCGTTGTGACCTCAATTCTTTGAAAACTATTTCATTTCCTCGCGCTTGCTTTGAGACCGAAAGCTCCGAACTATCTATGCATATCTTTTGTGATGCAAGTTCCACATGCTATGGGTTTGTCGTTTATGTCTCCTCCAATTCCGAAGCCCCGAGATTACTCTGGTCTAAAGGAAAGGTAGCTCCCTTGAAAGGGAGAACCCTGCCATGTCTTGAACTATTGTCGGTGTTTTTGGCTCTCAAATGTTTGCCACAAATTTTGAATGGGTTTCCTGATACAAAGTTCAACAACTTGAACATATTTTCTGACTCCCAAATCAGTCTTGCATTGGTCCTTCGAGGTGGAAGAAAAAATAAGAGCATTTTTATAAGGAATAGAATTCAGGACATCCAGAAAATGATTTCCTCGTTAAAGGAAGAACAACATCTTCTCCCAAAATTTCATTTTGTTCGTTCAGAGGAGAACCCAGCTGACCTACTTACAAGAGGTTTGACTGTAGCCGAGTTTCAGAAAAATTTATCTTTCTGGCAACATGGTCCTGAATGGTTGCAATCAGCCCAGATATACTGGCCAGGGTCTGAAGTGACATCTAAGAATATTGATCCTTCATCTCTTGTATTTTCTATCGTACACGAAGCAAAGGTTCCTCCTGTGATAAAATTTGAGAAATATTCCAATCTCAACACTCTCAAAAAAGTACGTTCTTCTGGGAAAGACTCCTCTTGCAGTTATATAAAGTAATGAAAGCAAAATAAAGTAATGAAAGCAAAATTCACAAACTCAGTATATTTCGTAGATTACGATTATTTAGTAATATACACTTTTAAACAGTCAAATTAGGTTAATGTCAAATTCGAGAAAGTCCTAATTTTTAGACAAAGACAAATGTATATACTCCAATAAGTTATATAAAACTCAATTACGCATGAATTTTATAAAAGATTCAATATTATTAGAAATAATGAACACAGAACACTATAATATGTTTCCTCTAGGAAAGCAAAATAGAAAAAAACGTTTTTAAAATCTAGCAACCTCCCTTTTCAAATTCCCAGCAAGAATCCTCCCAAAATTCCTACCTTACAGGTGGCATCTAGCTACTTTTAACTATAAATTTTTATAATATATATGCATGTATATATTATGTATATATGTATATATATATATATATATATATATATATATATATATATATATATATATATATATATATATATATATATATATATATATATATATATATATATATATATATATATATATATATATATATAATATATATATATATATATATATATATATATATATATATATATATATATATATATATATATATATATATATATATATATATATATATATATATATATATATATATATATATATATATATATATATATATACTAGTATATATATATATATATATATATATATATATATATATATATATATATATATATATATATATATATATATATATATATATATATATATATATATATATATATACATATATATATATATATATATATATATATATATATATATATATATATTATATATATATATATATATATATATATATATATATATATATATATATATATATATATATATATATATATATATATATATATATATATATATATATATATATATATATATATATATATATATATATATATATATATATATATATATATATATATATATATATATATATATATATATATATATATATATATATATATATATATATATATATATATATATATATATATATATATATATATATATATATATATATATATATATATATATATATATATATATATATATATATATATATATATATATATATATATATATGGTATAAGGATCAGCCACCACTACCCTACTCATACCCTACCCCTACAGCTACACATTTTTATTAAGCACACGCAAACACACAAATGTTAGCCTCTACAGCGGAGTGTAGTGTTTTCGCTCTTTAGCTCTTTCTTTATTGTTATTATAAATATTATTTTAATTATTATTATTATTATTATTATTATTATTATTATTATTATTATTATTATTATTATTATTATTATTATTATTATTATTATTATTATTATTATTATTATTATTATTATTATTATTATTATTATTATTATTATTATTATTATTATTATTATTATTATTATTATTATTATTATTATTATTATTATTATTATTATTTCTGACCTACCTTTTGTATTTAATGTATGAACAAAGTAATGCCAATATCTATCTGGTACGCAAGTCACAGAACTTTTCATTTACTATTCACCTCAAAACTATTCAACATTTAATTTGATTATCCATGGTTAACTTAACTTTATCATTAAGGCATGAGCAGAGTCATTCCATCATCTATCTAGCATACAAATTATAGATCTTTACAAAGACATTTCATCTTCTATCTAGCATACAAATTGCACTACTTTATATTAACATTCAACATAAACTCATAACCATTTAACTTAATTCTTCATATTCAACTTATATTTTTCGCATAGGTATGGTCAAAGATATTCCGACATCTCTATTAGCACGTAATTTATAGAACTTGACATACATTTCATACCCTATTCCCTCCAAGATGTGACTTAAGTACTACATGCTACATAACTTTAAACACTTTGACAAGTTCGAACAGATGTCATCATCTGTCTAACATAAAGTTTATAGATTCTCACATAGATTTCTTATCTAAATCTTTCATCATTTTTCTTATTTCACCATAACCCATTTAATTTTCTATCATTAAAACTTGAACAAAGATATGCCTATTTCCCTTTAACATAGCTTCTATTGAACCTTTATATGCACTTCATACCCTAATCCCTCCAACATATAACTTAAATCTCTGTATTTAATCTAACTTTTGTATTAAATGTACGAACAAAGTCATTCACTTATCTATCTGGTAGGTGAGTCATAGAACTTTTCATTTATTATTCACCTCGAAACTATTCAACATTTAATTTGATTCTCCAAGGTTAACTTAACTTTATCACTAAGGCATGAGCAGAGTCATTCCATCATCTATCTAGCATACAAATTATAGATCTTTACATTAATATTCAGCATAAACTCATAGACATTTAACTTAATTCTCCACATTCAACTTAAATTTTTTCGCAAAGATATGATCAAAGATATACTGTTATCTCTCTAATACACATTTTATCTAACTTAACATACAATTCATACCCTAATCCCACTCTCCAACATATAACTTAATCTCCATATACTACCTGACTTTTAACATTTAGACAAGGTCGAACACAAATCATCAGCTCTCTAACATGTAATTTATAGATTCTTACATACATTTCGTATCTAAGCCTCCCAAAATATATCTTAACTCACCATGATTCACTAATTTTTTATCATTAAAACATGATCAAAGAAATACTGACAGCTCTCCAACACTTAATTTATAGATATTGACACATATTTCATTACATTTTCACCCCGTCATTTACCTTAATTTCCATATACTGCCAAACTTTTATCACCTTCGACATGATCAAATACATTTCATCATCTCTCTAACATGTAATTTATAGATCCTTATATACTTTTCTTAACTAAATCTTTCAACATATATCTTAATTCACCATAGTTCACTAAACTTCTTTTCATTATTCCTATCATCATCATATTTTCCAATTCGAATTTAAATATTATGACGTCATACATTTTCTTTATTACTATGTATTCGAGTTATTATGCTCATATGATTTTATGTTTGTAACGTCACTACCATAAATTCATGAGACGTCATGCCTTTTCTTTGAACGTATTGCTTTCAAGTCCTAACCTGAATTATAAACAGTGGAACTATTTTATTTTTCTTAACTAAGTGAAGTCATTGTATTTATTTTTTCCCCGATATTTAACATGTTTTTTATATTTGCTGAAATTTAACGCAAAATATTCCTGTATCTATGACGTCATAGCTATGTGATTGGTTGTATCATTTTCAATCAATTCCTGATGCTTCATGCTTTCAACTCTTTAAATTTACATACTTAATTACTTTAACTCACTGTAACCAAAGTTCTAAAGGAGACCATGTGCCTATGAAGTTATAGATAGCCACGTAACTGGTCACTACGTAACCCTACAAATCCTGATATTTCATGTTTTTGGTCAGCCTCATTTACATTTATCGTATAACCATGTGTTTATCATACCTGACCCTTATGTTTAATATCTACGTCGTTCTATAACAATACTTAATGTATTTATAATAAAAATTCTTATTACATAATAAATCAATACCATAATTTTGATTTTATACGAGTGAAGACAACATTTACTTAATATTACATCATTTAATTTTCATTTCATAACTCTATTTCTTTAATAGCACCATGTTGCAATACACATGTTCTTGGATATTTATTTCCGTTTTTCTTCAAACTATTATTTTTATCCTTATTCCATATTACATTTTTCTATATTTCTTTTCAAGAGATGACTTTCTAAAATTATTTTAAAACTTATTACACATTACATTTTTAATATTTCTTTCAAGCTATAGCTTTTATTCCTATTTCTGAACATGTCGGCCTCCGGTGTAAATTGGTTGGCCTCCGGCCTTTGCCCAACAGAGGAGATATATATATATATATATATATATATATATATATATATATATATATATATATATATATATATATATATATATATATATATATATATATATATATATATATATATATATATATATATATATATATATAAATATTCAGAATGATGTCATATGGCCTCTGATGCCAACTGGTTTAACTTTAGAGACGCCGATCATTCCGCAACTTCTGAAGCCATTGGGATATGAAACTCATGCTGTTGGAAAGTGAGTATTGAAAAATCATTGGTGAACAAAATAAATATTTTATTCTAAGAGCTAAAGTAAGAAATGTAAAAATATATTTTATTTGAATTCAAAAATGTAGTTTGAGATTTTCCATCAGGTAGGATTTTCAAGAGACAGGTGTTTCTAATTTTAGAAAACTAAGTACTTAAGTGATACTAAAATATCCAATAAGAAACAGATTTTGCCTTGCCTGGTAATAGAAACCTTCTCTGGCCGGTATTATTCAGTCCACACCTCTTCATACCCACCCATGAGTTTGATAAAAGTTTTGAGCCCGCCCGTACAGGCCCATGATTTTTGAAAATGTTTTTGAGTCTACCCATAACAGTTCGAAATTTAAAAAAAAAAAATTTTTGAGCCAACTCTAATTCTCTCCCAATCTACTTTTAAGAGAAGTTTAGTAAAAGAATAATAACTGTAAAACTACAAAGAACAACCAACACTTTTATGTCAATTATTTCAGTATATACAGTACTCACGTTTTAAAAACTGAATAACATTCTCAAAAAGTATGTTTTGAAGGAAATTTATTTTGTTCAACACTGAAGAGTGTTGAATAAAATAAAAAGCATCAGTATAAATCATTTCATTCCAATTGAGAAATGAAATTAAAACTTTGCCACAGAACAGTCATCAGCACCTCAGCTTTTTAGCCAACCGGAATTGTATGACTTTTTGAGCTTAGTGATTAACCATGTTGAAAGAAAAGAATCTTCTTTCCCTCTCAACAAATGTGTCAAGTTTCTACCATCGGGACATAATTTTGCTGAATACAATTAAGAGAGAAAACATTTTGTTTACTGGTTTACTGAAACGATATTCTGGGCGATTAGTTCTAGATAACTCTAAGCGCAGTCTCAAGTGCTTTTTTGCCCAACGGTAATGTATTTTTTTTTTTTTTTTTTTTTTTTTTTTTTTTTTTTTAATATAAAAGTTCACATCTCACGGGCATTGCCCTATTCGAGGAGAGGAACTTTTCTAGGTATTATATACCTAGGATCCCCAAGTGGGATCGAACCGGCGCCCTCAAGCACGTGAGTCAATCACTCTACCGTTTGAGCCACGGTATATGAAGCAGTTCCTTTTTTTCACAGTATGTTTTCGAAATAATAATGACATTTAAACTTATTCAAAAATCAAGCATATCAAGACCATTTTTGAGGATAATATTCATTGGCCTAATAGACCAACAGAATGACATCACTAGGTATTCATGCTTTCTGTGAATATAGAACAGTTAAGCTCCAAAGAAGCTCTAAAAATAGAAGTGGTTCATCTGTGATACTCTGGCAGCGGGGATTCTAAATATTTTGAATGAATTAATCGTCAGCCATGAAGAATAATATTTTTCCAGCTCTACATCGAGCTCGGATTGATGAAAAAGTTTGTAAAGGTATTAAATACTAATGATTATATTTATTTCATGGCTATTATAAAAACTTTCTTCCTAACAAGGAGGAAAAACTATCAAGTTGTGATTGGGAAAAAATTGTTTGTTTTTCGCGATCATAGTGTAAATGAGTCTAAATATCCATTTTCTGTACAGTCACTCCTCAATTTTAAGAAATCCTTAAGGCAATAGGTAATGAACATGGTCAGCGCTTCCATTAACTCCAGAAGACGATGAAAGATCAGATGGGAGAGGAATATCATGGCAGACTATTACTGTCGGAGGCATTAACGAGATTGCTCTGATGATGTCCACAAATGCAACCTCTCACTCAAATTATGCTCAGGAAAGAGCCTGCTAATTTCCCCCCTCCCCCTCGTTTTCCCTCAGTATACCTTCCTGTTTCCCCCTCAGATGGTACTGGCATCTTCTTCAAAATCACCCCTATTATTATGGTCTTAAATTTAAACACATATAGTAGGTTAAATATTTGCCTCAAACTAGAAGTGGAACTCAGTACCTTGCAATTATCGTCAAAATCAAAATCAAAGTTAAAAAAAAGGGTATCTCAATCGAAGACTGCTGACTGCTGACTGCTGACTGCTGACTGCTGACTGCTGAATGCTGAGTTGGATTAAATTGTAATATATATATATATATATATATATATATATATATATATATATATATATATATATATATATATATATATATATATATATATATATATATATATATTTCTTTAAATAAAGTTCACATTTCACGAGCATTGCCCTATTCAAGGAGAGGAACTTTTGTAGCACCTAATGTAAAATAAATAATGCTTAAAAAGTTTTCTATGATTCTGCATCGTTAATTTTTTTATTATTTTTTCCAAATTTTTGCCATATTAATATAACATATTTGAGTAAAAATAGTAATTGTGAAAGATGTAAAAATTCTGATTTAGGAGAAGAAATATAAATGTTGTTAAAAATTAATAAGAAAATTGTTATAATTTAAGTAAAGAGTTGTTTTTTCTCAATGGATTTCTCGTAAAGTTTCCTATATATATATATATATATATATATATATATATATATATATATATATATATATATATATATATATATATATATATATATATATATATATATATATATATATATATATATATATATTTTTTATTTCTCCTCTGGTGGGCAAAGGCCAGAGGCCTACCATTGTTCCACCAGAGTTGGGAGGAAAGTCGGAAACATGGTCAAATTAAAGGCCGACATGACCTGATACACGGCTTTTAAAGGTGCTTAAGTCATAGGTAGTTGGGAAAATAGATGAAGGAAGTGTGTTCCAGACTTTACCAGTAGAGTAAATGTAAGATTGAGCATAGAGGTTAAGTCTGGGGTCAGAGAGTTGGACAGAGAAAGGATGAGACTGTGTAGAAAGACGAGTCGCACGAGCCCTTCTTAATGGAGGAGGTATGCGACGAGAGAGTTCAGAAGAGCAGTGTCCATTGTAATAGCGATAGTAGAGAGAGAGTGACGAAACATTTCGACGGGCAGAAAGAGATTGGAGAGAATTAGTGAGAGCAGGAGAGTTGATAAGGCGAAAAGCTCTAGACTCCACCTTTTCCAGGAGAGCTGTGTGTGTGGAACCACCCCAGATGTGTGACGCATACTCCATACAGGGGCGAACAACACCCCTATACAGAGCAAGCAACTGGGGTGGTGTGAAGAAATACTGAAGGCGCCTCAGAACACCCAACCTCTTAGAAGCTTGTTTAGAAAGAGAAGTAATGTGATCTTTCCAAGAAAGATCACGAGAAAAAGAAACACCTAGAATATTGAGGAGAGATGAAGGTTTGAGTTGCGTGTTTTCGAAGAAGATATCGTAGTTGTGTGGAAGATTGTGTCGAGTAGAGAGATGGAGGAATTGAGTTTTTGAGGCATTGAAAACGACCATGTTTTCTTTGCCCCCAATTTGAAATGAGAGATAGATCAGAGGTTAGTTGCTCCAAGGCCACCCTCCTTGCCTCTATTAACTGTTGTTGGGAGGGGCGTCTTTCAAACTGAAAAGGAGTAATGAAGGGTGGAGTCATCAGCATAGGAGTGGATAGGAGATGAAGTAATAGAGAGAAGGTCATTAATGAAAAACAGAAAAAGTGTTGGGATAGGACAGATCCTTGAGGAACACCACTATTAATAGATTTATAGGATGAACGGTGGCCGTCTACAACAGCTGCTATAGAACGACCAGAAAGGAAATCAGAGAGAAGGTCACAGAGAGAAGGATAGATTCCGAAAGAGGGAAGTTTGGAAATCAAAGCTTTGTGCCAGACTCTATCGAAAGCTTTCGATATGTCCAGCGCTACAGCAAAAGATTCACCGAAATGCCGAAGAGCGGAGGACCAAGAGTCAGAGAGAAGGGAAAGAAGATCACCAGTAGAGCGTTTCTTTCGAAAGCCATACTGGCGATCTGAGATAAGATTAGAAGAATTGAGATGTTTCCAAATCTTCCTGTTAAGGATAGATTCGAAAACTTTAGAAAGAACGGAGGTTAAAGAAATAGGACGATAGTTAGAGGGCTGAGAGGGGTCCCCCTTCTTCGGCACAGGCTGAAATGAGCGCACGTTTCCAGCAAGAAGGGAAGGTTGAAGTAGAAAGACATAGACGAAATAGTTTACCAAGGCAGGGTGCAAGCTCGGAAGCACAAGTTTTGAGAACCACAGGAGGGATACCATCAGGACCGTACGCCTTCTTAGTGTTAAGCTCAGAGAGAGCAGAAGTGACGTCTTTAGAAGAAATTACAATTTTAGGCATAAATGAGTTAGAGGGGGTTGAAGGAGTAGGAACAGCTCCGGAATCGTCTAAGGTTGAATTTAAGGCAAAAGTTTGAGCAAAGAGTTCAGCTTTAGAGGAAGGCAAAACGGCAGTTGTACCGTCAGAAGATACTAGAGGAGGGAAAGAGGAAGAAGCAAAGTTAGAGTTGACATTTTTTGCAAAATGCCAGAAAGGCGAGAGGAAGAGGAGCCAGAAAGATTATTGCATTTGCGACGGAGAAAAGAGTTTTTAGTATCTCGAAGAATAGATTTTGCACGATTCCGGGATGAAATATAAGTTGCATGAGTTTCTGGAGTTTGAAGACGACGGTAATCCCTGAAGGCAGCATCCCTGCGGCGGATAGCACGAGAACAAGCAGAGTTAAACCAAGGTTTGTTAGGTTTAGTGGAAGGGAAAGAATATGGAATGTACGCCTCCATGCCAGAGAGAATCACCTCAGTTATGCACTCAGCACACTCCGAGGGACCCCTCCCACGGAAACAGTAATCATTCCATGGAAAATCAGAAGAAGTACGACCGCAAGTCAGACCAGTTAGTGGCACCGAAATGCCAGAAACGTCTCCTCGCCGAAGGCGGGGGCCGTTCTTGCGGAAGACTTGAAGAGACAGGACAAGATACGGAGATAAGAAGATGATCGGATGAACCCAGAGGAGGAAAGAGTTTAACAGTATAAGGAGAAGGATTAGAAGTTAGAAAAAGGTCTAGAATGTTGGGTTCATCACCAAGACGGTCAGGGATACGGGTAGGGAGTTGCACCAACTGCTCAAGGTTGTTCTGGATAGAAAATTGGAAGGCGAGTTCACCAGCTGGATCATGAGAACTAGATGAAAGCCATTGGCGGTGGTGAACATTGAAATCACCTAAAATGATGATTTCAGAGAAAGGAGAAGAAGAAAGAATGTGTTCTATTTTGGAGTTTAAGATAGTCGAAGAATTTTGGATAGTCTGTAGAGTTAGGGGATAAGTAAGACAGAACAAATGAATTTAGTCGTAGAATTGCAAGAAAGTTTGAGCCATAAAGTAGAGAATTCAGAAGACTCCAAATTAGAGACACGAGAACAGACAACATCGTTGCGCACATATGCGCAACATCCGCCTTTGGCTGAAAATTGAGGATAGAGACAGTAGGAGGAAACAGAGTAGGGTTTGCTGTCAGAGCACTCAGACACCTGAGTTTCAGTTAAGAACAAGAGATGAGGTCTAGAAGAAGAGAGGTGGTGTTCGACAAAGTGGAAATTAGAAAAAAGACCGCGAATGTTGCAGAAATTAATGAAAAACGAAGACCGTGCACCAGGGCAAGCCGGCATAGAGGTCTTGGTGGCGCCAACCCCATCACCGGAGGCCACCAACTCCCAAGTGGTGATGGGGGAAGGAGTGGATGAGGGGCTATATTTGGAATCCGCCCCTCTTGGATTCTCCGAGGCACATTTAAGTTTTGCCATTTTGATTAATTTAATAGGTAATGTAAGTGTAAGCGTTTGTAATATTGTAGGACACATGTGAAGAAGGAGGAAGGTTGGAGCATAGGCACTCCAATGTGAGTCAAGGGTACACTAGAGACCCTCTGAGAAGATGAAACGCGAAAAGGAACGAACCAAAGGGCAACGGAGTGAAACGGAATGGTCTAGCCCATCCTATAACTCCATGGGTTATGCCCAATGGGGGGTACTTGCATCGCTTCGGACGGCGCTACGTCCTCCCCCTATATATATATATATATATATATATATATATATATATATATATATATATATATATATATATATATATATATATATATATATATATATATATATATATATATATATATATATATATATATATCTTAACTATTTTAAAAAATGACTAAAAATAATTCTAAAACTAAAATTTGTATAATATTTTATATTCTTTTCTAATGTTTTGTTAAATGAAAAGATTTTGCGAAACTTTCGATTTTAATTTTAATTTTTTTTTTAATTATTATTATTATTATTATATAATATATACTCATTTGCTATATATTTTTTCAATGTTAATTTTTAAAAATATTTTAAAGGTCAAGTTGTAAATATATGTTAATTTGAACTAATCAGCTTGGTAAATAAAAAGTAAAAAATGTTCTGAAAGTTTTTCAATCCCTTCTCTTTACTGAAGGGGTAAAATTAAGGATCTTTTAGAATGCTATTAATAATCTTCAGAAATAGTTAAGAAATTAAAGTCGAGCCGCCGAGAAGACTCTCCTGGGTCTGCCGCTGCCAAAGAAAACTCCGCCGAGAAAACTCCCCTGGGCTTGCAGCTGATCTCCTGAAGACTAGATTCTCCTACTGAAGAGGAGAAGTAACCGGTCCCCTAGCCGAAGCAGAAGTTGTGGGCTCTCCTATTGAAGAGGAGAAGCAGCAGTGCTCCTGGCCGAAGCAAAAGTTCCCTCAGCTTCTACAGCTGAAAAGACTGGGCTGTTTGACATCCAACAGGAGATAACTTCCTCTGCTAAATTAGTCGAGTGGACTTGGCAGCTCAACAACCTCGTTGTCTCCTTCTTGCTATTGCCCTGAGATAAACCCTCTGGCTCAAGTAAAGAACTATGCGAGAGTCGGTAGCTTGACGCTCTCCTTGTCCAGGTTAAACGAAATGGTGACTATAGTGGGCAAAACAGAGGGACTGCGTGAGAGTCGGTAGCTCAACACTTTTGTGTTCTACCTATGCTACTAGGTGATTGCAGATGATCCGAGTACCAAGAGAGACTTGAAGAACACCCAGCCTCCGTCGACGCTCCTCTAACGCAAAGGCTTCTTGGATTTATTGTATGAATCGGAATGTTGGGCTGTGAACACGGCGCAGAAGAGTAGGTTAGAGGTAGCAGAAATGAAGGTGCTCAGAGTTATTAGAGGTATATTACTGAGAGCCAGAGTGAGAAGCGAAAGGGTGAGAGCTGAATTGGAATTAAAACCAGTCTTGGAGTGTTTAGAGAGAAATTGGTTGAGATGGTTTGGGCACGTAAGAAAAATGGAGGAGACGAAGAGGCTAAGGAGGATTTTGAATTGGAGACAAGAAGGGAGACCGGCAGGCAGACCAAGGTAGATGTGAATAGAGACGATTGCAGAGGCTGCGCGGAAAAGAGGAGCGACAATGAAAGAAGTAGAGGAGAATCGATTATTTCCTAACAGAGAGATGTGGAGAAGATTCGCGAGGGGTAGCACATGACAAACCTTACTAAACAGGAAGGATGGTGACAAAGATATTTATATATATATATATATATATATATATATATATATATATATATATATATATATATATATATATATATATATATATATATATATATATATATATATATATATATATATATATATATATATATATATATATATATATATATATATATATATATATATATATATATATATATATATATATATATATATATATATATATATATATATATATATATATATATATATATATATATATATATATATATATATATATATATATATATATATATATATATATATATATATATATATATATATAATGAATGAAACACGACTCCTAAAACTTATATCAGGTGATATTAAAACCGAACGTGATTGGCCAGTTCGAAAAGAGTGAGGGCGAAAGGAGGAAGGCAGAAGAGAGAGTCAAGCAGTGAGGCCAGATCAACGTGCCTAGAAACGTGTACTGAGAGCATCGCTCTAAGAGAAAGCAAATAAGGCTTAATATAAAGGGAATGAAGTGGGTTTGCAGTGCTTTAAATTCAATACTTAGGTAGTGAAAACTCTATAAGCTGTACAGTTTATGATTATTAACCTTGCCTAAGTCCTGTGTAGAGTAAATAGAATATTGAATAAGGTGATGAAAATTTGATAGTGCTGTACTATTAGGCTTAAGAAATAAACATAATAAGTGAACAAAGCTATCTTTAACCCTATACTTCTTAATATACCGTGCAATTGCAAGGCATTGCAAATTTTGGTGACCCCAATTAAGTGACGTGTTGCTATATTTCAACATTGCAATTAAATTGACAGTGATTTTTAAGCCACAGAAAAGCAAAAAGAAAGTGGAGATTAAACAAAGAGACACTTCAGGAAATAGAGAGAATTGGAATATCAGGGAAGGTCAAGAGAAGGCAGTTACAAAATGCGACGCATTAGAAAAACCCCCCCAAAAGCAAGGTCCACTAGGGGAAAGGAGAAGAAAAATCTACCCAAGAACTCAGACGCAACCAACAGAGAGGAACTTTCCTCTCCAACGCCAACCGACAATGATTCTTTTAGAGAGAGGGAGGAGAATTCTCCCCCCCAAGCTACAACGTCAAGACACAGAAACAGAAGAGAATCCCCCAACTCCCCCATTACACCCCCACGAAGGCAGACCACCCAGCAACGACCGTTATATGCGAGCGACTTACCGCGATTTGATGAATCAGATGCCATCAACTGGATAAATACAATAAACAATATATTTAAATTATATTCCGTGAACGACCCTAAAGAGAAAGTTAAATTATTATCTACAATATTACCCACGACTCTAATTGCTAAACTAACATTCCCCTTGAGCAGCAACTGTTACAGGGAATTGCTACAGGACATAGAAGCTACATATGCGCCTTGTCTCCGAGAGAGTGTAAGGTCAGTTTTTAAACATGGGCTAAAACAAGACGAAAGACCCTCCGAATATTTGGAGAGAGTTAAAAATGCATTAGGAAACTCTAATTATTCATTGCTTGTGAACAACGACGCAAAATTCCTGAGAGAACTATTCTTAACAGAAATGCCAATCCCCATTCAAATTTCGTTGCAAACTATGGTAGAGAGTGCCTCAATCGAAGAAATTGTGAGAATCGCCGACAACATGTATAGAATGTTTTCAACTCTCGAAGGGACTCAAAACCCATTCCCCCACGGGAACAAAGGATGGGGGCAAGCCTTCTCCTTGAGAGGAGGCACGATGCGCGTGACTGCCAAATCTAATCAACGAGAAGAAGAGAAAGACAAGTGACTGTTTAAGAGAATTAATAAAGAGTCATTCTGAGATTTTAAAACAAATTAAGGATCTTTCAAGTAACGTGAATTTCATAGCAGAAAAATTATATAGCGATCGCTATGAAAGGGAAAACCCGAGATACCACGGGGAATCTACAAGACGTGGCAGAAGCGCAAGCGTAAGAAGGAATACCAACGCTGGAAGAAATCATACAGGCTACCAAAGAGACCGAGATCTTTGTGTGCACCACCAACAAGTTCGGCCATAAAAGTTATAAATGTGAATTCGGACAATGTGCCATGGCACCTCTTTTAAAGAAGGAAAATAAACCAATGAGAACGACTAACTACGCCGCGAGATCTGACAATGTGGGAAACGAGTGAAGACGACACCCGATAGACTTAAACGTAAAGAGAAGCAGATGGTAAGGTTTGCGGGTGTCGTGAGTGTAAAAATTGTAAACGAGACTTTCATTAGACATTACGTAGAGGATTTGAACATAAACGAGAACAGAATTAAATTGGTCGATTATGAATCCTTCAATAATAATAATAATGATAATAATAATAATGAAGAATAATGATAATAATATTGTAATAATAATAATAATAATGAATGAGAATGAATAATAGTGATAATAATAATAATAATAGTGATAATAATAATAATAATAATAATAATAATAATAATAATAATAATAATAATAATAATAATAATAATAATAATAATAATAATAATAATAATAATAATAATAATAATAATAATAATAATAATAATAATAATAATAATAATAATAATAATAATAATAAAAAAAAAAAAAAAAAAAAAAAAAAAAAAAAAAAAAAAAAAAAAAAAAAAAAAAAAAAAAAAAAAAAAAAAAAAAAAAAAAAAAAAAAATATAAAAATAATAATAATGAAGAAAATAATAACAGTGAATACAACGAATGTGTTTATTTTAATCTAGGAATGCTAAAGGAATTACAGGTAAATAATAATAAAAATTTTATAAGTGACGTACATAGAACAAAGCCAGATATAATAGAAAGGGCAGAAGCCACGCCCATTTTGGGAGTAGAAGCAGGCATTGAAAAAAAAGAAATGCCGCGGAAGGGTTGAGGAATAAAGCAAGGTATCCTCTTTATAAGGTAGAAGATAAAGTAACAGGTAGGCTAATTCGTAATTGACTGTGGTGCAATTTTAAGAGTAATACCTGCAAGTGCAAAGGATAGAATGAGCGAAGTAGTGGGGAATTTAATTGCTGCAAACGAGACGCCGGTGGAGGTGTATGGCTGTGAGACGATGAGCATTGATATTGGCCTAAAGCGCCTTTATAAGGTGGAAGTGTTAAAAGCAAATGTGCCAACGGCAATTTTAGGTTTAGATTTTTTATGTAATAACAATTTTATATTAAACTTTAAGGAAAGAATATTAATCGACGCTGAAACAAATTTTAGTATTAGACTAATTGGTAACTCTCGTAGTAATAATGGATTTTTAGATTGTAATTTTCCTGTCTATACTTCAAACTATCTTGTAATTTGCCAACTAGCCCTATTATCTCTCTTGTCCAGCTTATTAATACTTTTAAACATTTATTTGAAAACCCTTATTTAAAAATAAATTCGAAATTAAAAATTGAACAAATGAATGAATGGGCGAAATTTGGCAACAGTGTGTGAATGCAAGTAAAAAGATGAATGAAGAAGGTGACGTCACGAGCGGGAAAGACGTACGCGCAACAGTAGAAAGTCCTCTACCTAAAAGGGTACAGCAAGAGCTTAAAAGTAACTTTCCATATGAAATTAAGGTAAAAGGAGGACCCATCAATATTAAAGCGCGGAGGCTCCCTGCTAGTCTTTACAATAAAACAAAAGCGGAGCTGCAGAAATTGCTTGAAGCCGGAGTAATAAGTAGAAGCAACAGCGACTGGGGCTTCCCCATTAATGTCTTAAGAAAGGATGAGACAGAGGTGAGAGTAGTTGCAGACCTGAGGCAACTAAATGCAATATCAATTAGAGATTGCTACGCACTCCCAAACTTGGGAGATGTAGCCAATATAATTGCAAAATGCAAGATTTTTACCAAGCTAGACTTAACAAAGGCCTTTTATAATCTTCCATTGCATGAAAACAGTAAGAAGTACTTCACAATCAATACTCCTTTCGGTAGCTTTAGCTACAACACAATTGTCGAGGGGCATTGCAATTCAGCGGGTGCATTTCTAAGATTTATGCACATATTGCTGGCTGACCTTCCACATGTGTTTGTTATATAGATGACATATTAATTGCTACCGAAGGAGAAGAAGAGCATAAACAAATTTTAGAGAAAGTGTTGGAACGATTTTCTTACTGCAAAATTTATTTGAATGGATCGAAAAGCATGATTGGTGAAAAGCAAGTAACCTTCCTGGGATACGACATTTCCAGCGGAGGCATGAAACCGAATACTGAGAGAGTAGAGGTTATTAAGAGGATTTCAAAACCTAAGACCATTAAGCAACTCCGATCATTTCTAGGAGCGCTTAACTTTTTCCGTTCTTGCATTCCGAATTTAGCTCACATTACTAGAGCCACTGACTCGTGAGTTGAGAGGGAAACCTTTCAGTTCAAGAAAAATAAAATGGAATCGCGATTCAGAATTGGCATTTGAAGGAGCGAAGTCAGCGTTGCAAGATGCAGTTGAGCTAGGGTACCCTGAAGGAGATACTCCTCTAATTATATACACAGATGCAAGCGATGTAGCTACTGCAGGGGCCATTTTCCTAGATAATGAAGAGAGAAAACCTTTAGGATTTTATAGTGCGGTTTTAAAGCCGTGTGAGAGGTCTTATACGGTATTTAGCAAAGAGCTCCTTGCAATAAAAAAGACAATGAATAAATTCTCACACCTCATGATAGGAAGAAAGGTGAAGATACTGACGGATAGCTTGTCGGTGAAGCAGGCCTTTCAAAAAAAATAGACTCGCCTGCGTTAAACACGCGGGAAAAGCGATATTTAGCCTTTATCTCCGAGTTTGACGTAGAGTTAGAGCATATAAAAGGATCGGAAAACGTGCTAGCCGATTACCTATCCAGGTATTTAGAAAATCCGAGCAATGCTAAGGAAGCAGAAGAGGCAGATGAGATTTATGCAATCAAAGCTACGAGCCCCGAAAAAATTCCTACGCGTACTACGAGAGAGGAGGAGCTTAAGGCAGCCATTATAGAAGAGGCGGGGCATAGTAAATTAAATGCCCAAAATACCGCTTGCCTTGCTGGCGTAGTAACTGAAGCTTCGGAAACCACAAGAAGGCAGAGAACAAAATTGAGCCTCTCTAACCTTGAAGGTGCTGAAACCAAAAGGAAGGCGGCTGCATTTGGAGAAATATTTAAAATAAGTTCAGCAGATTCTTTAAATAAATTCAGAAGAGAAATAAACTACGAAGAGTTGAAGGAGGCGCAGGAAGAGGATGAAGGACTAAAAAAATATATTACCGGTGAAGAAGCAACTGCATTAAATTTAGAGAAAAGAAAGTTTTGGTATAAAGATACCGAAATAGAAGCTATATGTGGATATATCGTTGGGTTATTATCGAGTGTATGTACCTGAAAAGTGCGTAAAAGAAGTGATTGAATATTGCCATGGAAGGGGGCACCTTGGGGTTCAGAGAACAGTGAAAAGCTTGAAATCAGAATTCGTGTTTCAAAATATGAATGCAAAAGTGAAAGAGTTTGTGAGAACGTGTGATCCTTGTCAAAGAGCATAAGCTCATTAAGAACATTAACCCGGAATATAAAAAGTTTCAGGAGGTATCCGAGAAATTTGAAATAGTTCATGTTGACATCCTTAAGATGCCGGAATGCAGGGGATATAAATATTTATTAACCTTTTTAGACAGGTACTCCAGGTACATATGGGCTTTTCCTCTGAAAAACGTAGAAAAAGAGACTATAGCTGATACTATGGTACGGGAAATGTTCCCCGTAGGAGGAGTAATGAAAATGCTTATAAGTGATAGAGGGCCTCAGTTTACTTCAGGGCTTTTCCAAAGTGTGTGCAAAATATTAGGAATAAAGCATGTAACTTCAAGCAGCTATTCACCGGAGAGTAATGGGGCCTTGGAGGTTTACCATAAGACTCTGTTGAGTTGTTTAAGGACTATGCTTGCGGAAGTATCTACGTATAAACAGAAGTGGATTGATCTCCTACCTTTTGCACTATTTTGTTTGAGAACTGCTCCCATAGAAGATAGCGGAATTACAGCATCCATGCTGATGTTTGGCCAAAACCCGCTGATACCAGGAGCTTTACTTGAAAGCAGAATTAGCAAACCTTATATGGATTATAAAACTTATGCTGAAAAACTAACGTACCTCCTCTCGAAGCCTCTGGCATTGAGACCTACCCTTAAAAACAAGAAAATATTCATGCCGAAGGATCTAAAGGAAGCAAAGTATGTGCTTGTAAGAAACAGGCAGTACAACCTAGGAAAGATAGAACCCCGTTACTCGGGTCCGTATAAAGTTTTAAAATTCACAAACAATACTGTATATATTGAAAAGAATGGAAGAACAGAGGTGGAAAACCTAAGGAATATAAAGGCATATTACCATATAGAGCCTTAGATAGAATCGATTGCTTTTAGAATGAGGATGCAGTAATAATATTTATATTACAGGAACAAAAATAGTATTAAAACAAATTAGTATCGTATGTAATTAGTGTTACTATTCAGATATTAGATCCTTAATACTAAGATTGTTTTCCTTATCCTCTTACTTTGGCAGTTTAAAACATTCTTCCTTCTACTTTTCTTTGCATTATTGTAATTAGTATGTAAGAGGGACAAAGGCAGGGAAAATTCTTAAGTACCAGTTATAGTTAAGAATTTCCAGACTCTGGGATCACCACTGTATTGAAATGAAACACGACTCCTCAAACTTATATCAGGTGATATTAAAACCGAACGTGATTGGCCAGTTCGAAAAGAGTGAGGGCGAAAGGAGGAAGGCAGAAGAGAGAGTCAAGCAGTGAGGCCAGATCAACGTGCCTAGAAACATGTATACTGAGAGCATCGCTCTAAGAGAAAGAAAATAAGGCTTAATATAAAGGGAATGAAGTGGGTTTGCAGTGCTTTAAATTCAATACTTAGGTAGTGAAAACTCTATAAGCTGTACAGTTTATGATTATTAACCTTGCCTAAGTCCTGTTGTAGAGTAAATAGAATATTGAATAAGGTGATGAAAATTTGATAGTGCTGTACTATTAGGCTTAAGAAATAAACATAATAAGTGAACAAAGCTATCTTTAACCCTATACTTCTTAATATACCGTGCAATTGCAAGGCATTGCATATATATATATATATATATATATATATATATATATATATATATATATATATATATATATATATATATCGTGATAAAACCTTGAAAAGCAAAGGTTAGCCTTAGGTTTACACGTACCCGTCAGTATTTTTTAATATCGTTCACTCCGCCCATAGCAGCCCGTTAATATTTTAAGTTATTTTTAAGTCCCATTCTCGCCCGTGGATAGGGAGGGACACGCCTTACGGGTTTATCTGTACCTGTGCAGGTCTCTACCTAGAAAGAATGAGTTGATGTTTTTCTAGTATATTTCACCTACCTAGCATCTTGTTTGGTGGTCCAAACAATCAAAATTTCCTGAACAATATTTCTGAATGACTGTCTAATCACTTTTCAACTTAACTTAAATGTTTGTAAAACTTAACATCATTTATTTGCAGTGTTATTTGCAGACCCATAAATATCCTTCAAATTTTGAATCACTAATTTTTGAGAAATTTATTTTTCAAATATATGAATCCAGGGCTATTTTTATTCATTACATTTGACAAAAAAAATAATTATATCCTTTAATTTGATATGAAGTGGAGGTAAGTAAACTTTTTCAGAATTAATTAATGAAATATTTAACAAATTTATCTGTCAAGGAACGAATGATTCATGTTTCGACCATTGATTCCTAATTCATAGTGCTTTGTTTATCAAATTTGTAAGTTGAATAAGATTTCAATGATATTCAAATAATCATAGATTTTCTCTTCATATTTGTAAAGTTGACCTTTTCCAATATTGATTTCATATTTTCATGTTAGCATCATGGGATAGAGGTAGCGATGGTAATTTAATTTGATTATTTAGAAATACAGATTTCATATTAACTTTTTATGAAGCAAGAAACAAAGACCACTATTTATATTTTATATAACACAGCATAGCAAAATCGTGAGTTATCATTATGTTCGTGCACATTCTGTTAATTTTTAAACAATATAAATTCAGATATCTTTTAAACATAAATATAAGTAACATGATTGTACTAGCATCCTCCACCTAGAGGTTTGTTTCTGCTTGTGTATATTTAGAAAATGGTCAACCAAAGAAAATAGCATTTGAGTTACCAGAGTAATTCTTCTTTCAAGAAAGAATAAGAAATTATATCAGAAAAGCTACTTGTGGCAAAGTAATGATATTTCTGTGCAAGAACACATTATCCTACAATTATTATTAGAAACGACAAAAGGGACATGGAACGAATCGTAATGTTAGTAGGTATGTTGTAACGTCAATGTACAATATATCTTAAGCTTCGTGATTAACAAAGAATTTACCATTTTGAGAACATGAAATTTATTTTATTTAAAAGGAAAGTTAGATTTTGATAATTATATTGCAAAAGTAGAGATAAATTAATTGATAGTTGTTTAAAGTAGGTAGAAATTAGGGAAAACAAAAAGCTTTTAAGAACAGAGAGATATGGAGAAATAAAAGATTAAATATGAACATTTTTGGAAAGTAGGTGAAAAGTGGTCAAAAGTTTCTAAAAGTGAACAGAAAAATATTGTGGTTGATAAAAAGGAATAAAATAAATGAGAATTCAGTATGGACAACTCTCCACGAACAACAACTCCACTTGTTTCATGTACAACGAGATCACACCTTAAAAGTTAAAGATTATCTATCACTGTTACTGTATCTCTGACAATTCAACTATCCGGTTTCATTCCTTTTCCTTTTTATAGATTAAGCATAATTTTCAAAAGATTCGATAGGAATACCCAATATGAACACCGATGTGTCGACGCCAATATTCATGCTAAAATAGAATCTTAACATCAGCAAAGTATTTCTTATAATGTACGAGTCAATATCGATGACCGAAATATTTGTCAGACATATTAGGCGTTTTTGGACTGGTGAACCTCCTTGACAGCAATCCACTAACCATTCGATGTATATTCTGGTTTATGAAAGATTGTGCTCCACAGCACTTTGGTTTTTTATACGGTTTAGAAGCCAAACAGTATCTTGACAATACGTTTTCAATCTAATGGATTTATGAAAATTTGCGTTTTCCCGACCGTACAAACCAGGAATTGAACTTTACACGGAACACACTGTGAATATATATATATATATATATATATATATATATATATATATATATATATATATATATATATATATATATATATATATATATATATATATATATATATATATATATATATATATATATATATATATATATATATATATATATATATATATATATATATAAAATAATGTACAAAATATGGAAACAATTTTTATAGGAACAATTTTTATATATATTAAACATTTAAAAACACACACATTTTAAAATATTGCTAAAAAATGGAAATAAACTAATTAAAATGCAAAACAATGTATCTCACCTAAAAAACTTAACTATTATTAAACTACATCACTAAAGTTGTTATTGCGCTGCTGTCTGTATTTAAAGATGGTTTGAGGGTGGTTATATAAAATGATTCTAAAATGCGTAAATCTAATGGGTGGTTGGTTTGTGCTATTATTTTGAAATTGGATGGATTTAATTGGTGTTGATGTTTTAAGGTGTGTTCTCTGATACTAGAATGGGAGGGATTAGTTATATTTTTACCAGTACGCGGTGATACTCCCCTATACGCATATATATATATATATATATATATATATATATATATATATATATATATATATATATATATATATATATATATATATATATATATATATATATATATATATATATATATAATGACTAAAGCATTTGCGCAGAATGCCTATATATGTCCTATTCATATTGGAAGAATTTGCGTTTCTATTTATCTAATGCATCATTAACTAGTTCAGCATTCAAACGTGCCAGTACAATTCTCTCAGTGTTAAAAGTTTATACTCTTACGATATGTCTCCAAGAAGTTTGCTATTTCTCCGGATAGCTTTTGCTTTATATGTGGCGAATATATTTCGCGTACTTCAAAGTAAAACTTGGGGATCAAGACAAGATTTGGACCCCCTCATAAGGTGTGCTTAAAATGCGAAGAACTTCGCAAGTTGTACAAAGGTAAAAAACATAGTTTTCGTTTTGCCATCCTTGTGATGTGGCTTGAACTACAGAACCACAGTAACGACTGCTACTTTTGTTCAGTCGACGTTAAAGGTTTCAATAATAAAAAAAAAGAAATAACTGATCCAAACTAACGTAGTAGTAAAAGTAAAATGCCGGTACCACTTCCACAGTCTAATTTGGATGATATCAGATTGGAGTCAGGAGGAGAAGAATAAAATGCAGTGAAAGCACAGGAAGATTCTGGGTCTGTATTTTCTGTGCATTATGGACCTCAGCTTTTATCCCATAACGAGTCAAGCGATCTTGTTAGAGATTTGGAACTTTCAAAAGATGCTGCTGAATTTTTGAGTTCAAGACTCAAGAATAAAAACCTTCTGTTACCTATAACGTCTTTTTCGTGATACAGACATATTGAGAGAGAATTCACATCGTTTTACTGTAAAGAAAGGAATCTTGTGTTCTGTAGTGACATCTCTGGCCTCGTAAGGCAATTTCAAATAGAATATGAATCATCCCAATGGCGCTTATTTATAGAATCGTCCAAAACAAGCCTAAAAGCAGTCTTGCTACATAATAGAAATAAATTTGCATCATTTCCAGTTGGATACTCTGTGCATCTGGAAGAAAATTATAAGGATTTGACTCTAATTCTTGAGAAATCAAATATGAAGTTCATCGTTGGATGGTGTGTGGAGATTTTGAAATTCTATCCATGTTGTTGGGCCAACAGTCAGGCAATCAAATATTCCTGCTTTCTGTGCTTGTGGGATAGTTGAGCCAGAGACCTTCATTGGGAAAGAACAAATTGACCACTTCGATACACCCTTACTCCTGGTGAAAAGAATATCACCAAGAAAAGCCTGGTTCGTCGTGAAAACGTCCTCTTAACACCTCTTCATATCAAATTGTGACTAATGAAACAATTTGCTAAATTTCTACCAAAAGATGGGAAATGTTTCGAAGTTCCCAAAACTTTCTGAGGCCAAGTTGAAGTTGTTTCAAGAGTCCATGAATGAAACTGAAAAAGAAGCGTGGGATTCTTTTAAAGACGAAGTGCATTTAGTTTTTGCGAAATAACAAAGATCCAGATTGCAAAGACAAAGTAGGAACATAGGAACATAGGAAAATAGAGACAGTTAGAAGCCACAAGGGCCTATCGTAGAACGAATGAGAACTGCATTTCAAGCTCAAAGCTGCAGCATGAACTTAAAATTCGATATTTTACATTAATACATACACTACTTTCCCAAAAACTTAGAAAACTACAGTGAGGATCAGGTGGAAAGATCCCACCAGGATGTTATGGAAATGGAGAGACCCTACCAGGAAAAATGGGATATGGATATGATGGGTGATTACTGTTGAATGCCTAAAAGGGAAACTGCGAATACTGGAAAACGAAAGTGCATCAGAAGTATAAAAGAGAAACAAAGGTTCTACATGCCAACAGAATAAAGCACTTAACCTTTATAAACAACTGTGTTTCATGAATAAAAAAATTTAAGCATGTTTAATTTTGTAATAAAATTATGCTTTTTTTGATTTAGCAGTGTTGATTCATTACAACCCTTTTTTCTGTGTAAGAAAACTATAAATGATGAGAAAAAATGGAAGTCATTTTCAGATTCAGACAAAAAAAAATATAAAGTTAAAAAAAAAAAAACTATGCAAATTTATAAAAATATTTTTTTGCAGACCTTTGATAATCGATAATTTCTTCAATCTTTAATGATGATATTCACAGGTCATTTCATTCATTTATCGGTTATTGATTAACGGTCAAATTTATTAACGGTCAAAAAACGGTCATTTTGTACTCATGAAAGAGATGATTTTGAGGTGACAGCCTTCATAAAATTGCTTTTTTTATATATTTTATTGAAATGAATAATAATAATTATTTATATAAATTATTTATATGAATAATAATAATAATTATCATTTGTTTGCAATGATTATTTTCTATGTTAATTAAATACCAGGTAATGAAAGAAATTTTTGATGAGTATTTTGTGTATTTTTGACAAGAATAATAAAAAGTGGAAAATCGTTCTCTTGTTTTAGATCCTTTCCAAACATTGGAATAAATTTTAGAAGGTATTCTAGATAGAAAGATCTGGCGATTCACTTTAGCTTGAAGAAGCCAGAAGCAACAGCTCTGAAACAGAAGTTTCCAAAGAAGAGCAACCTTCACCTGCAAGGAATTGTGAAAAAAGTAGCTTGCCAACCATATCTTTTTCCTCGGCTACTTATCAAAATAACAGGTTCCAAGAAGAAGCGCCGAACGCTTCTGTCCTTCGAAAGATACCACAGTTTCGCAGTAGTATTTGCCCTCGACTGTGGTTTTTCCAAGAAGTGGCCTTTCCAACTAAAGTAGTTGTTGCGAAGATCTGAAGGGAAGTGGTGGCTACCACACAAGACTACCAGAGGGGCACATAGGTCAGCGATTGGACACAAGAATACTCAGCTTCCTGAAGATCCCTCTTCCACCTAAGAGATAAGAACACCGGTTCCTGTAAATCCAGTATCCAAGGACCACGTACAAGGTTGGTTGGTCTCCACACGCAGCGTACCTTCATCGTACATTGGTGACATTCCCTGCATAACACCAGGTCACTACAAACTGGTGAAAAATTGGCTCATATATATAATATATATATATATATATATATATATATATATATATATATATTATATATATATATATATATATATATATATATATATATATATATATATATATAGAGAGAGAGAGAGAGAGAGAGAGAGAGAGAGAGAGAGAGAGAGAGAGAGAGAGAGAGAGAGAGAGAAAGAGAGATAGAGACAGACAGACAGACAGACAGACAGACAGACAGACAGACAGACAGACAGACAGAAAAAAAACCCACAGGAAATAAAAACGAAACAATTAAAATTTGGAGCAAGACTTTCGAAGGGATTTTAATTTTAATTGAGTTTCGTTTTTATTTCCTGTGGGTTTTTTTCTGTCTAAAATTTTACACGGTTATAGTGTTTATATATATATATATATATATATATATATATATATATATATATATATATATATATATATATATATATATATATATATATATATATATATATATATTTCTCGTTTTTTTTAGTGTTTTTAATAGTTTCTATGGCTAATTAGGTTGGCATGCTAAAATTTAAAATATTAATATTTTGGTGAAAACTTCAATTAAAATTTATCTCATTCTAATTAAATTCAAGTAATTTGTTTTCTTTTCTTTGTAAAACTTAAAATCGAACAAAACAATTGAACTTAATTTTCAATCATAATAACTTGTCATTTTATTGAACGAAATAGTGTAGCATTAATGAGGAACAATTAAATAGATATTTTCTTCAGAGACAATTTTAATTCGAATCTCTCACAAAGCAAGAAAGGCTGAGAAAGTGATTATTTCTTTGCATATACAGAAATATCACTTATTATTCTTAGCATTAATGAAATAAAAAATTCTGATGATCAGTTCAATTTTTTTTTCAGAGATCAAATTCCTACTTCAATATTCTGTTCTTATTTTTAACATATAAATATACCATTGTTACTCTCATTAGTTCTACAAAATGTGATAAACTTCTACAGCTGAGGAAACGAATATCAAAATGACGAATTGAATTTTATCATAAAAATCTTCAAGAAAAAAATTTAAAGCCTCTGAAATCTCTTAAAAGGGCAAAAGTGTTATTCAATAAAAGTGAAATTATTTATTATTTAAAAATTATTTTTTCAGTATTTTGAAACTCCATTTTTTAATTAAATGCGATAACTTTTATATTTGTTTTAAAATTGAAACTATTACACATTTATTACACTGAATATCTGTTTCCTAAATCGTAACTGTCATGCAAATTAAATATTTAGAGGGAAAAATATTTCTTTTTTTTTTTTTTATCTTCTCTTAGATGGCACTTGGGATTCTGCAACTGGAGTTACACACCTACAGAACGAGGGTTTGACACCTTTTATGGTTATTACACAGGTTCTGAAGATTACTACTCACATTACAGAAATTATTATTCTCATGAAGATTTTTCTTACGGGGAAAGATTCCTTCAGGAAGATGTCAAAAATGATTTTCATGATGAAGACAAAGAATGCAATTTACTATCAAAAGGTATGGTGTTATAAAATTTATTAATATTATTATTATTATTATTATTATTATTATTATTATTATTATTAGTAGTAGTAGTAGTAGTAGTAGTAGTAGTAGTAATATTATTATTTATTTATTAACTACTTTATTATTGTTAAGTCTATGGTTAACATTAAGATTATTAAAATCAATAAATCAAAAACAGAAACTCTACCGTAATTACAAACGAGGAATCATTCCTCTTCAATTATATAAAAATTATAGTAACCAATTAAAAGCACTATTAGTAAACGCGAAAAGAAAATATTGCACTAAAAAACTCAGCGAGCAACAACAACTCAAAAGCAACATGAAGCCTCATAAACAATCTAATCAATAAAAAAACCGAGCACACACACACACGTTATAATCAAACTAGCAATAAACTTCAACAGACCAAAAGAAAATCGCACATTACATTTAATAAGTATTTTATAAATATTGGAAAGGACTTTTTTTTAGCAAATAGACCAGTAAGTTCAACAAATTTTGAAACATTTTTACCTCAGCGCAACTCACAATTTTCATTTGAAAATTCATTAGATACAAAATATAATTGCCGACCTAAAAAAATAAGAAATGCTCGTACAGACATCATTTCCACCACATTACAACAATTATCAATGCTTCAATTTAGGGTTGGCACTCGTGCGCACCACTCCGCAGTTACTATATCCTGCATAATCATCTGTTCCGTCATATATATATATATATATATATATATATATATATATATATATATATATATATATATATATATATATATATATATATATATATATATATATATATATATATATATATATATATATATATATATATATATATATATATATATATATATATATATAATATTTTTGATCGATTGAGCTGAAATTTTCAGTGAAAATAGCTTTTTTTCCCGGTGAAAAAAACTCCATTTCTAGAGTTTTTCAGAGTCTATAACGGTTTGAAAGTTATTTGGGGTCAAAATTGAAAAAAATGAATAGCGGCGTCAAAAAATTAGTCCACATGAGGTGAAAATATCCCTGAACAACCCTAGCCCCAATTTCTTCCAATAGTGGGAACAGATTTTTGAAATTTAAAGAAATTTAAAATTAAAAAGAAAATGATGGACATTATTTTTTTATTATTATGGCATCTTTTTAAAGAAATATTCTCTAGAAATTAGGTCTCACGCTATTACTCTGTATTTATATTTATCTCATTCCAAAAATATATTAAAGTAGGCCATTTCTCTCCAGTCTTTTCTAAAAATCCGGCATGTTTCTTTCTCCCTTTTGTTACAATTAATAAATTATCAGTATAGCAAAATATATTTCATATACCAAAGAGGAAATATACATATGCAAAAGTTCGCAGCACTATCTTAGTGGAGTTTAACTAAAGCTTGAAATGAAAATAACCCAAAGGTGTGATTTTCGTAGCATCTTAGTCCACTCGGTCAAAGAAAGATTATAATAGGCCTTGCGATAATCGAGTTTCTGAAACATTTGCAATTTTTGATGAAAAAGAGGTTCTCTAAGTTTCGGAAGGGCTTTCTGATCTTTTTGAAAAATATGTTTCCATAAATCTGCTTCAATTCTTACCATTTTTTTTTTTTTTTTTTTTTTTTTTTTTTTTTTTTTTTGACGTATTAAAGATCTAACATATTTTCCTGACTTTGGATGACCATCGTAAAGTAGGCGAATTGAAGTGTTGACACTATATGGTGACAGTTTTGATAAAGATCTATTTTTTATTTTTGTACTGAGAGAAAATATATATAAAGGCCCAAACATAACCCGGTATAGGGTGTCATTTTTCTACGACACGAATAACACTGAGCATTGGTAATGAGACGGAGGAAGTTATAGGACTTGTGTGATCATTTCGCAAACTTTGTTGAGAAGTAGTAATGAATTGAGAATCCTGGAGCTTAGAAGTACTGAGAAACCTGTCAACCTTTCTTTAACATAAAATGATTATCTGGTGGAGTGTGTCATGGTAAGCACAGTTGAAATTTCTATTTGCTGATTTTCTTATTAGACAATTCGGAGGACATGTCAATATAATTCTTTTATTTCTTGTCGCATATCTCCTTCGTCAAGGTTTTAACAAGGAAGGCCTGTATAGGAACACTGATGAGAGTAGTAAAGATTCTGTTCTTTAAACGGTAAATATATAATAGTAAAAGACTACTACACTTTTACTAACACTATAAAACAGACTTGAGCACAAATGTAAACAAAAACACTTAATTGGTTATAGGCTAATTAAAAAAAAGTTCGTCTTCCATAATGTCTCTGACCAAAATCAATAATTGTATGAACTGATACTTATAATCAAATAGAGCAAACTTCGGATAATATAAAACTTGTTAAATATATTTAAAATACTTAATTACAGAGTCTTGTTTGACCTACGGAGGATACGACTTTAGGAATAACCGCAAACCTGATTTCGATGCAAAGGGAACATATTCCACGGTATGATATATATATATATATATATATATATATATATATATATATATATATATATATATATATATATATATATATATATATATATATATATATATATATATATATATATCACCTCTGGTGAGCAAAGGTCAGAGGCCAACTAATTTCCACCAGATTTTTGGAAATACCTAAATCTGGTCAAATTAGGCTGATATATCCGATACAAGGATTTTGAAGGTGTGCAAGTCAAAGAAATTTGGAGAAACGTATAAAGGAAGTATGTTAGAGATTTTAACAGTAGAATACACGTAATGTTGATCATAGCAGTTAATTATGGGGTCAGAGAGTTGAAAAGAGAAAGGATGAGACTGTGTAGAAAGGCGTGCCGCACGAGTCCTTTTAAGTCGAGGAGGTAAGCAACGGAAGAGTTCAGAAGAGCATTATCCATTGTAATATAGATAGTATGGACAGTGACGCAACAATTCAACTGCAGAAAGAGATTGAAGAGAATTAATTAGTGACAGTAGAAGAGTTGATAAGACGAAAAGCCCTAGACTTTACTTTTTGAAGGGGAGTTATGTGAGTGGAGCTACCGTAGATGTGTGAGACGTACTTCATTCAGCGTAGAGCAATATCTTTATAAAAATCAAGCAGCTGGAGTGGCTAGAAGAATTTACGAAGTCTTCTCAGAACACTCAAAATCTTAGAAGCTTGTTAAGATAGAGAGTTAATGTAATCTTTCCATGAAAGATCACAAGAAAAAGAAACACAGATAAAATTAAGGCCACACGAAGGTTGCAGTTGTGTGTCTTCAAAGAAGATATCATAGTTGTGTGGAGGGTTGTACGGGCTGTTGTGTTGAATAAATCGATGGAGGAACTGAGATTCTGAGTCATTGAACACAACCAAGGTTTCTCTGCTCCAATTTGAAATACGAGAAATATCACAGATTAGTGAATAAAGGCAGCCCTACTTGCGTCAGTTAACTGCTATTGGAGAAGTGTTTTTCAAATTGAAAGAAATAATAAAGGGCGGAATCATCGACCTATTTGGGGATAGATGACGAATTAATAGAGAGAAGGTCATTAATGAAAAGTTGGAAAAGTATTGGAAATAGGACAGATCCCTGAAGAACACCACTATTAATAGATTTAATATAACGACCAGAAAAGAAATCAGAGAAAAGAACACATACGGAAGCATAGATTCCGAAAGAAAAAAGCTTTGAAATCGAAACTTTGTGCCAAATGCTATCGAAAGCTTGCGATATGTTCAGAGAGACAGCAAAAGACTCACCGAAATGATGAATAGCGGAGGACCAAGATAGTGACCGATGATCTGCAAATGTGCAAGATCTGCTCAAAGCTTGTGCCGAAAGTGTTGAGGGAAGAGCAGAAAGAACCGAGTTTTGCGCTGTCAAGAATTGTTGGATTTGATTCAAAATGTGTCGGACATTCTTAACTCTGTCGTAACCGGAGACGAATCCTAGATGTTCGAGTACGACCCAGAATCGAAAAGGCAGAGCAGCGAGTGGCACACAAAATCATTCCCCGCCCCAAGAAAGCGCGAATGAGCAAGTCTCGCATCAAAACGATGCTCAATGTCTTTTTTGACATCCGAGGAATCGTCCATTTTGAGTTTGTACTACAGGAACAAACTATCAACTCAGCCTTTTACCTGCAGGTGCTCAAGAGATTGAAACGCCGGGTCGCGCGCGTGAGGGCTGACATCAAAGACAAGGTCAAGCTCCACCATGACAATGCCCCAAGCCACACGGCCTTCATCGTTACCAGTTTCCTGAATAGTAGCAACACTCCGGTTGTCACCCAGCCCCGTAACAGTCCCGACTTGGCTCCGTGCGACTTTTTTTTGTTTCCCGACTGAAGAGAGATCTGAAAGGAAAGCATTGGGAGTCCGTGGAAAACATCCAAAAACATGTCACAACGTTCCTAGGAGGCATTCCCGTCGAGGAGTTTCAGGGTGCCTTCCAGGCATGGCAGACACGTCTCCGCAAGTGTATTGATGCTGGGGGAGAGTATTTCGAAGAATTTTAAGCATTTGTACTGTTAGGGATCAAGAAATATATTTTTCCCAGTAAATTCGCATTACTTTCATAATGGACCCTGTATAATGTGGAGCAGGGCAGATTGTTTGAACTCACATTGTAAAGTAAACATGCCTTCAAATAAAATGTAATGTGAACAATTGTTTCTACTTCATTTCTTAATCTAAGGGCGAGCACA
>SEYY01005967.1:10000-11378 GCA_009176605.1 Armadillidium nasatum | reverse complement strand
TTTCTCTCGCCCTTTTTGGCATTTTGCCAAAAAACTTAACTTTACTTCTTCCTCTTTCCTCCTCTAGTATCTTCTGACGGTTCAATTGCCGTTTTGCCCTCCTCTAAAGCTGAACTCTTTGTTCAAACTTTTGCCTTTCATTCAACCTTAGACAATTCCGGAGCTGTTCCTACTCCTTCAACCCCCTCTAACTCTTTTATGCCTAAAATTGTAATTTTTTCTAAAATGTCATTTCTGCTCTCTCTGAATTTACACTAAGAAGCATACGATCCTGATGGTATCCCTCCTGTGGTTCAAAACTTGTGCTTCCAATTTGCACCTGCCTTGGTAAACTATTTCGCCTATGTCTTTCTACTTCAACCTTCCCTTTCTTGAAACGTGCGCTCATTCAGCCTGTGCCAAAGGAGGGGGACCCCTCTCAAAGCTCTAACTACCGTCCAATTTCTTTAACTTCCGCTCCTTCTAAAGTTTTCAAATCTATCTTTAACAGAAAGATTTGGAAAAATCTCAATTCTTCTAATCTTATCTCTGATCACCAGTATGGCTTTCGTAAGAAACGCTCTACGGGTGATCTTCTTTCCCTTCTCTCGGACTCTTGGTCCTCCACTCTTCGGCATTTCGGTGAACTTTTGCTGTCGCGCTGGACATATCGAAAGCTTTCGATAGAGTCTGGCACAAAGCTTTGATTTCCAAACTTCCCTCTTTCGGAATCTACCCTTCTCTATGTGATTTCCTTTCTGGTTATAGACGGCTACCGTTCATCCTATAAATCTATTAATAGTGGTGTTCCTCAACTATCTGTTCCATCCCCAACACTTTTTCTAGTTTTCATTAATGACTTTCTCTCTGTTACTTCATCTCCTATCCACTCCTATGCTGATGATTCCACCCTTCATTACTCTTTTCAATTTGAAAGGCGCCCTCTCAACAACAGTTACTAGACGCAAGGAGGGTTGCCTTAGAGCAGCTGACCTCTGATCTATCTCGTATTTCAAATTGGGGCAGAGAAAACATGGTTGTTTCAATGCCTCAAAAACTCAATTCCTCCATCTCTCCACTCGACACAATCTTCCATACAACTATGATATCTTCTTCGAAAACACTCAACTCAGATCTTCATCTTCTTAATATTCTCGGTGTTTCTTTCTCGTGATCTTTCTTGGAAAGATCACATTACCTCTCTTTCTAAACAAGCTTCTAAGAGGTTGGGTGTTCTGAGGCGCCTTCAGTATTTCTTCACTCCACCCCATTTGCTTGCTGTGTAAAGGGGTGTTGTTCGCCCTTGTATGAAGTATGCTTCGCACATCTATGTATTTGGTTCCATACATACAGCTCTCCTAGAGAAGGTAGAGTCTAGGGCATTTCGTCTCATCAACTC
>SEYY01005967.1:0-5000 GCA_009176605.1 Armadillidium nasatum | reverse complement strand
CTCTCTCTCTCTCTCTCTCTCTCACTCTCTTCTCTCTCACTCTTTTCTCCGTCTCTCACTCTCTCTCTCTCTCTCTCTCTCTCTCTCTCTCTCTCTCTCTCTCTCTCTCTCTCTCTCTCTCTCTCTCTCTCTCTCTTCTGCCTGGTTGGCGTGACGAGGAACCAACAACTGATTTCATTCGCCATGTGTTATCGAATTTGTTTATCTATTGGCAAACGGAACGAAGAAATGCAGATCTGTTTTCAATGTATAATTCAAAAAGTGACGTCACGAATCCGTTGATATCAAAATCCTTAGAATGTCTCCTCTAAATATAGAAAGGAATAAACTGATAATAATAATTTAGTTGGTAAATGTCCCGAACCGTCAAAAAAGTTCCTATTTATAACACATTTTAAAAACAGTGCTAAAACAGTTTAACAGTAGTTTACCATCTCTCTTCTCTCTCTCTCTCTCTCTCTCTCTCTCTCTCTCTCTCTCTCTCTCTCTCTCTCTCTCTCTCTCTCTCTCTCTCTCTCTTTGAGCGTTGCGAAATTTTTTATTTACCATTTTTCCTTAACCGACATTAAAATAATATTAAGAAAAATATTTTAAGAAAAACATGCGATTATTTTTTTTTTTTTTTGGCTTATCACTTTCAAGGTTAGAAAAGGAAAAAGAGAAAAGAGAAAAGAAAAAGAAAAACTAAAAAGAAAGAAAGAAAATGAAAAAAAGAGAAAAAAATAGAAAAAAAAAGATAAAGGAAGAAACTGAAAAAAGAAAACAGAAATAAAAAAAAAAAAAAGAAAAGAAAAAAAAAAAAAGAAAAAAGAGAGAAAAGGAAAAAACGAAAGAAATCAAAAACGAAAAAGAAAAAAAAAAAAAAAGAAAGAAAAATAAAAGTAAATAAAATTAAAATAAATGAAAAAAAAAGAGGAAAAAGAAAAAGAAAGAAAGAGAGAGAATTATAGTGTAATTACAGAAAGAGAAATGAAAAAAGAAAGAAAGAAAAAGGAGAAAAATTAAAAAAAGGAAAAAAAGAAAAAAAGAAAAAATGAAAAAAAGAAAAAGACAAAGGGAAAAAGAAAATAAGGAAAAAAAAGAAGAAAAAGAAAAAGGGAAAAAAGAAAAAAAGAAAAAGAAAAAAAAAGAAAAAGAGAAAGAATTACAGAATGTATATGTAAAATTTCTTCAATCAAGATTTTGTTTTACATTTTCGGGCGACATTAAAAGTATCACCATGTTTAAACCTGACGAACTCTTTCAAAATAAAAGTTCTTAGAATAACTTTCCTGTTTCTCTTGAATTTATTAATTTATTTTTTATTTTTTTATTTATTTTTTATTTTAATTTTATTTAATTTATTTTTATTTGTTAAAATTGTTTAAAATTTAAAGAAATTTTAAATTTTACAATTGTATTATATATATTATATATATAATATATATATATATATATATATATATATATATATATATATATATATATATATATATATATATATATATATATATATATATATATATATATATATATATATATATATATATATATATATATATATATATATATATATATATATATATATATATATATATATATATATATATATATATAAATAAATGCAACGATTTCAGTGCTTCTTTCGTGAACGGAATGATCTATGGAAGTCCATGTGTTCGTATGTGTCCAGCTCACTGCCTTTCCTTCATGATATCCTTAGTTAAAACTTAAAACCACACTCTTTCAGTTTGATATTTAAAAACTAAAAAAAAGTCACAGGGAGGAGGGGGGCAAATTCGGCTAAAATAGAAGATGGGGAAAGTTTGGTAGTAGCGTGTGGAGAGGGTTATTGTTATTGTGTAGAAACCACTTTTCGTGGCCCCAGAGTTCTGAAATTCTGTCTTTTTCACAGCAGTACGCTGTGATCCCAAAACATAATATGTAGTACTAGAAATGAAAATTGATAGCTTGGTCTGAGGGGAGAAAATTCTCTGTGCCGAGGAACCTATGAAGGATTGAGTTTCGATTCAGAGAGTATATTTTACTACCGTCCCCTCCAGCACATCAAAAAAAAAAAAAAAAAATGAAATCTAGAAAACCTTATAGTTAGAAAGCTTTTGAACCGTCCTGCCCTCCCCATCCCCCTCCCCCCCTTCATCCCTTGATATCAAAGAAACCAATCAATATCCTCTTGACATTACTCGTGAGTTGCTTGATGTTTTTGTATCTGGTGAGGTTGGAGCTCTACAGAATGATGATTTCTGCATAGTATGAGGGTCAAAAACCAACGTTTCGTCTTTTGAAATGAATTAACAGAGTTCAGTGAACTCACAAGCGTGTTACTCACCAGTGAGGAACCTGAAACATTGTTGTTCAGTCTTAAAGTCAGTATTATTTTATGATTTCCTTAACCAATCCTAACACTTTTCTCATATACTGTGAATGGTCTGACTTCGAACCTCACTTCAAATCCTTCTAGTTCATACTTCGAAGACATCTTTTTTTTTATGAGCAAGAATCATGAATCTGGAAACCTATTAATTGATTGTTTCGAATCAAAGACTGGCCTTCACTACCGTCCCTCCAGAACACTATAAAAAAGAAAGCTTTGACGACCTCCAATAGTTAGAAAGCTTGTGACACCCCCTTCCTTCAACCCCTCTCCCCAAATTAAGGATTATATCAATCATATGAATACCTTAGTAGAAAAATTTATTAAGTATTAATTTTAATAGATTATAATCACTGATGATGGATTTAGGTAATCCGAAACGTCTGAAGTTTAAAAGATAAAAATAAAAAGGATATTGAGTAATATTATAAGTTTTAATTGCAGTATAAAAAATAATCTATATATATATATATATATATATATATATATATATATATATATATATATATATATATTATATATATATATATATATATATATAAAGTTTACAAGTTACCACCACTCACGGGAAGGTCTATTTCAAAGGAGTGGGCATGAAATAAAATAAATGAATACCCTAAATCTAAGCCTCTTAGGTGAGTCTAGACCTAGGCTTTAGAGAAAGGAGGATTGAATCCAGAAGGAAAAATAGATGATTACAGGGAATTCCACAGAATAGAGGTGGCTGAAAAAAAGGAAACACCACAACAATATAAGCCTGGAATTTCCAGTATTCACATAGAATTCAAAAGGAAAAAAAAAAATACACCCCTAAGCGCTGAGAAGGCGACGCAATGGCAATGAAATGCGTGTGGTGCACCAAAATTCTAATAAAAATTAATATTCTTATCATGCCGTTTACTCATGCCATAGAAAGAGTCAGAAAGGGAATGCAGATTGCCAATGCATGTTCCTAAATTATGCGTTTTGGGAAGGAAAAGAATACTAATTTTTGGTTCGCTTCTTCGGAATCGATTCAAATCATAACTCTTTCCTTTTCCAAAATTTATATTCACTCCTGAAACGTAACATAACGGTAAATACGCACACGCACGCGCACACATACACATACACATACGCACACAACACTTTCTTTCTTCTCTTCTCTCTCTCTCTCTCTCTCTCTCTCTCTCTCTCTCTCTATATATATATATATATATATATATATATATATATATATATATATATATATATATATATATATATATATATATATATATATATATATATATATATATATATATATATATATATATATATATATATATATATATATATATATATATATATTTTCCAAATTCATATTTCCATTGATATATTTGCTAAAAATGGCTAAAAATGCAGATTTTCGAAGTAGATTTAATATTTTTTTGTCCTGCTAGATTTTAAATCTAGGGTTTAAGAAAAAATAATAATAATGAAATAAAATAAAAAAATAAAAAAAAAGAATAAAAATAAAAATAAATAAAAAATAATTAAAATACAGTAAAGCATCAAAATGAAACAAAATCGGCTATCCTAGTAAGCTTATTTTTAACCAAAGTATCAGTGGAAATATAAAACAGAATATTTTTACTATTATATTATTAAGATAAATATTAAAATAATAAAAAAAAATATTTATTTTATTTTTTTGGAACTCCCAGCACTTAAATTTAAAAAAAGAAAAAAAATAAATATTAATTTTTCTAATTAGAAAATAAATAAATAGAGAAAGTTAGAGCTGTGAATAGAATATTAAAAGTAAGTGAATTAGTGGTCCGATTAAATCAATTATTTAAAAAAAAAAAAAAAAAAAAAAAAAAAAAAAAAAAAAAAAAAAAAAAATTAAATTAATCTTGGTAAAAATAAAAAGATTTTGTGGTAGATTGCTGAGTGCTGGCACGTTTCAATCCTAAGTCTTTTCATTCTCTTTTTTATGTTTTTGTTGTTGTTTTTATTACATAATTCTATGGAACAAGTTAACTATAATAAACTTTTTTTGAATAAGTTTGTTTTATAGATACTATATAGCTTAGGTTTATTTTTTGTTTTTTTAATTAAATGAAATTTGTGATTATTAAAGGGTTGTTGCGTCACGATCTTACTCGTGCAGCTTGCCAAAAAAAAAAAAAAAAAAAAAAAAAATTAAATTAATAAAATAATAATTAATTTTATAAAATATTTCTATTGAAATTTTAAAATTAATAAATTTTATATAACCTCACCCACCTTTTACAGTAAATATCTAAAGGCAGAATTCAAAAGTAAAACTGTGTTGAAGATTTTAATAATTTAGCAAAAAAAATAAATAAATAAATAAAAAAATAAAAAAATAAAAAAAAAAAAATTAAAATTAAAATTAAAAATTAAAAAAATAAATTCGTTGGACGATGATTAATTTTTTCCCCCAGCACGATAAAATGCTTAAATATAATATTAATTTTTAATTTATTTTATTTTTTAAGATCTGTTATAATATTCTGAACTTAAAAATATAAAAAACATTTAAAAAAAAAAAATTTTTTTAAAAATATTAAAAAATAATTTTAAAAAAAAATATGATTTAAAAAAAAAAAAAAATTACGTAAAAATCAACTGATTTTTA
>SEYY01005966.1:15000-19478 GCA_009176605.1 Armadillidium nasatum | reverse complement strand
GCAAGGTACTTAGATCCGATGTGGATAGGGATAGGGGGAAGGAAGGCAAAGTGGAGATGGATGGATGGAGTGAGAGAGATTTTGATGGAAGAATTTGAGTTTAGAAGAGGGTAGAAGATTTGTGGAGATAGAGAGAGATGGAGGGCTGTGGTGAAAGGGGTTGAAAGGTAAGAATAGGTATGTTTGTAAGCGAATTGTGGGGCACCACCCCAAGAAAGTGGGATAGGTGATATATGATATATATATATATATATATATATATATATATATATATATATATATATATATATATATATATATATATATATATATATATATATATATATATATATATATATATATATATATATATCAGTGATGGCATCCGCATCCTCTTCAATTAACATGCCTCCGCACTTTTCGAAAATTCAACATCCGCATCCGCACTATTGAAAATTCGACATCCGCATCCGAACTTTTCAAAAATTCAACATCCGCATCCGCACTTCTCCAAAATTCGACATCCGCATCCGCAAATTACAAAATTGACATCCGATCCATCACTAATATATATATATATATATATATATATATATATATATATATATATATATATATATATATATATATATATATATATATATATATATATATATATATATATATATATATATATATAACTCTCTCGTCGCATACCTCCTCCACTGAGAAGGGTTCGTGCGACTCGTCTTTCTACACAGTCTCATCCTTTCTCTGTCCAACTCTCTGACCCCAGACTTAACCGCTATGCTCAATCTTACATGTACTCTACTGGTAAAGTCTGGAACACACTTCCTTCATCTATTTTCCCAATTTCCTATGACTTAGCCACCTTCAAACGCCGTGTATCAGGTCATGTCGGCCTTTAATTTAGACAATGTTCCGACTTTCCCCCTAACTCTTGTGGAATATTGGTAGGCCTCTGGCCTTTGCCCACCAGAGGTGAAAAAAAAAAAAAAAAAAAAAAAAAAAAAATATATATATATATATATATATATATATATATATATATATATATTATATATATATATATATATATATATATATATATATATATATATATATATATATATATATTTTTTTTTTTTCTTTAATCAAAATGTTTTAAGCTGCAAGCTAATATAAAAGAAAAAGTAGTTAATGTGTTTCTAAAAGTGAATAATTAATTAAATAATATTTTTTTATAAAATGTAAACGTTTTAAAATAATTTATAAAAATAAAATAAATTTCAGAAAATACATTTTGTTAAATTAAATAGTAATGATATAATAGTGCTTTGTAAAATAACAAGAGGTTTTTAGTTGTTTCCCGCTTTTTCTAAAAGCCCGGGAACTTCGAAGCGATAACCAATCTTATAAAAATATATTTTTTTTAAAGAATATTACGTTAATAAACATATATTTTCTTAATAAATAAGTCATTACCATAATTTCAAATTATATGTATTTTATTAAAATAAAGCCTTTTATGTAAATATAAAATTAATTATTTGTAACAATTTTTAAATGTTTATTCAACACATTTTAATGAAAGATTGTTAATAATAAGGTGGTTGTATATTTTGAATAAAAATAATAAAAAGTGAAAAACTATTTTACTTGTTTAATGATTCTTCACATACTTTGAGATAATTATTAGAAGGTTTCTAAAACGGGTAGCTTTAGTGGTTCCATTTTACCACCAGCAAGAAGCAGCAGTTCCCTGAAAAGAAGTTGCATCCACTGTCTAAGAAGCAGCCGCCTTCAAGAAACTGTGAAACAGTAGCTTAACAACTACTCTTTTATCCTCGGCTACTGAACACAGTTACACGCTTTTATAAGATCTAAAAGGACCAAGATGATGATTCTGACGCCTCTGCCTTTCGAAAGAATACCCAGTTTGGCAGTAGCTATTTGCCCTTGACTGTGGTTCCCCTTTTTGAAGTGGTCTTTCTATACAAGGCAGCTGTCCAGAGGGGACACAAAAACACCCAGCCTCCTGAAGATAGCTTTTCACCACCAGAGTTTATAGTTAGGGAAACCATAAATATGGTGACCCTGACACTATATATATATATATATATATATATATATATATATATATATATATATATATATATATAATATATATATATATATATATATATATATATATATATATATATATATTACCTAATATGAAAGCTGTCTGAAAAAGCCCAACAGAGGCCATTGCATTTATAAATCTCAAAGCATTGAAAAGCAAGCAAATTAGGAACTAGAGCAATGGTGATTCCTGAAATTGCCATACAAGCAATGCCTGCAAGAATTATTTTTCTTCTTCCATATCTGAATATATATATATATATATATATTATATATATATATATATAATATATATATATATATATATATATATATATATATATATATATATATATATATATATATATATATATATATATATATATATAATGTTGTGGTACAGAGTTTAGTTTTATGGCTAGTCTGAATTCAAATCTGAGTTAAAAATCTTGAAAATCCTTAAACTGTAACAATATGGTAAATGCTACCAAATATTTTTAACAATGATAATAATAATAATAATAATAATAATAATAATAATAAATTAATAATAAAAATTGAATAAATCAAAAAACTTTTTTTAAGCTAAAAAGAAAAATTAACGATAATGTACAAAACAAGAATACAAATTTATAATTAACATTTGTTTTTTTCTGAATATATATATATATATATATATATATATATATATATATATATATATATATATATATATATATATATATATATATATATATATATATATATATATATATATATATATATATATATATATATATATATATATATATATATATATATATATATATATATATATGGCCTTTAACCCTTCTGTTATCTATAATTCAAATTTTTTGCCATGCCATTATATTTCCAGTTAACTGAATTTCAAAATAATTCCCAAACGAATATAATTTCAAATAATTTCTATTCAGCAAGAATTTTTCAAGGTAATTAGTGCTGTAAGTTTCATTGTAAAGAACACTGAATTTCAAGTACTTTTCACATTTAAATTACAGCTTTGAAAGACAATCCAAATGTTTTCAAATAAATAATTCCTTTAACTATCTCCTTATCCTTGTCAATAATTTCTAGTTGTTTAAAATTTTTAAATAAACTCTTCTTCATCTCTTTATCATCTTTTTAGAATTCATTCTCTTTCTTTGGTTTTTAATACAACTTTAACTTATCGCGTCTGAATAATATATATATATTATATATATATATATATATATATATATATATATATATAATATATATATATTATATATATATATATATATATATATATATATATATATATATATATATATATATATAAAGAACGTTCTACTGGTGATCTTCTTTCCCTACTTTCTGACTCTTGGTCCTCCGCTCTTCGGGTTTCGGTGAATCTTTCGCTGTGGCACTAGAAATATCAAAAGCTTTCGATAGAGTCTGGCACAAAGCTTTGATTTTCAAACTTCCCTATTTCGGAATCTATCCTTCTCTCTGTGACTTCTCTCTAATTTCCTTTCCGGTCGTTCTATAGCAGCTGTTGTAGACGGCCACGTTCTTCCTATAAATCTATAAATAGTGGTGTTCCTCAAGGATCTGTCCTTTCTCCAACTTTTCTAATTTTCATCAATGACCTTCTCTCTATTACTTCGTCTCCTATACACTCCTATGCCGATGACTCCACCCTTCATTACTCCTTTCAATTTGAAAGACGTCCCTCCCAACAGCAGTTGATAGATTCAAGAAGGATGGCCTTGGAGCAACTGTCCTCTGATCTTTCTCGTATTTCAAATTGGGGCAGAGAAAACATGGTCGTTTTCAATGCCTCAAAAACTCAATTCCTCCATCTTTCTACTCGACATAATCTTCCACACAACTATGATATCTTCTTCGAAAACACTCAACTCAAACCTTCATCTGTCCTCAATATTCTCGGAGTTTCTTTTCTCGTGATCTTTCTTGGAAAGATCACATTATTTCTCTTTCTAAACAAGCTTCTAAGAGGTTGGGTGTTCTGAGGCGCCTTCGTGATTTTTTTACGCCACCCCAGTTGCTTGCTCTGTATAGGGGTGTTGTTCGCCCCTGTATGGAGTACGCCTCTCACATCTTGGGTGGTTCCACACACACAGCTATTCTAGAAAGGTGGAGTCTAGGGCTTTTTGTCTCATCAATTCTCCTGCTCTTACTAACTCTCTCCAGTCTCTTTCTTCCCGTCGAATTGTTGCATCACTTTCTCTATACTATCGCTATTACAACGAACATTGCTCTTCTGAACTCTCACGTCGCATACCTCCTCCATTAAGAAGGGCTCGTGCGACACGACTTTCTACACAGTCTCATCCTTTCTCTGTCCAACTCTCCGACCGCAGACTTAACCGCTATGCTCACTCTTACATGTACTCTACTGGTAAAATCTGGAA
>SEYY01005966.1:0-7500 GCA_009176605.1 Armadillidium nasatum | reverse complement strand
ATTACAAGAATTTGAAATTTAAGGTTATTCATTTTATCTTTAGCAGCACATTGGTAGGAAAGGTGGATGTGTTTCTTTTTTTTCTATATTAAAAACATAATTCAATCTGTTCAGAGACTAGAATTTAAGAATTGTTCCAAAGGTTGAATCTTTATGGGTAGTAAACTATATAAAATAGGAGCATTTTACAGAACCCCTTCTCAGGATCAGGATTTGAATGTTGCAATGATAAATGAGATTATAGAAACTTGCAATGTTAAAGTAGGCATTATAATTGTCACTGACTTCAGTTTTACTGATATTGATTGGAGTACTTTTTCTTGTACTTGTCAAATTAGTTTGATACTTGATAATTTTTTAAGCCAAGTAATTGGTGAAGCAACAAGATCCAATGCATTATTAGACCTAATATTTGTAAAAGAAGATTCTTTGGTTAATATTACAGTTGAAGAAAATTTGGGTAACACTGACCATAAAATATTAAAATTTAAATTAAATGTAATAGTTAAACCACATTAAGCAGAAAACTAGGTAAAAGTTTTTGACTTTAAAAATGTAGATTTTGATAGGTTTAGAAACATACTTGGAGCCATTGACAGGGATAAGAAATTTGAGGACCAAAACCATTTTCAAATGTGGGAAAAATTTAAATTAATCTTGGATAAAATTCAATTAGAATGTTTTTCAGTTAGAGCAATTAGGGCAAATATTTAATAGAAAGCCCAACTGGTGGAGTAGGGAGATAGGGATAAAATTAGGGATAAGCATAAATGGTTCAAAAACAGTAGGAGTACACCAATAATGGATTTAGAAACTTAAAGGAGAATAAGGAATGAATTAAATCAAGAAATATGGAAGTCTAAAAGACAATCAGAAATTAACTTGGCAAAATAATAAAGATCTAAAGAAATTCTTCAGGATTTATAAATTTAATAATAATAATAATAATAGTAGTAGTAATAATAATAATAATAATAATAATAATAATAATAATAATAATAATAATAATAATAATAGAAAGATTGACCCTATTAAGATAAATGATAAAGTAGTTAATTCTGATGAGTTAGTCAATATTTTTAACACCTATTTTGCATCAGTATTTACACATGAAATGTTTGATAGCAATTACATCAGAGAATAGAGTAGAGATAGTTTTGCATCCCTATATATTAAACTTGATGAGATTAAAAATTTACTTGAACATATTGATTGTAATAAGTCAAGGTCCTGAAGATATACATGGAAGAATCCTAGGGGAAAGTAGTAATAGTATTGCATAAAGTTTATATTTAATATTCAATAGGTCTCTTAATTATTATGAAACCAAGGATTGAAAAATTGCTTATGTGATGCCAATTTATAAGAAAGATAGCAAGGACGATCTTGGAAACTACAGGCCAGTTAGTTTAACCTCCTTGTTTGTAAAAGTTATAGAAAAAATAATGAAAAAAAAAGATATTCAAGATAGAGATGTACCGATAGTATCGGTATCGGCAGTATCAGCCATTTTTTTGGTATCAGTATTGGTTAATATGGCTGACACTTGGCCGATACTCCTATACTTTGAATTCGACTACTTAGTGATGTCTTTACCTTAAAGGAGTATATTATGTCATGTTTGAATAATAGCATTTTTTATATTTTGTCTTTTCTGCTGATTAATTGAGGTCTCTTCTTTCATTATTTTTATTCTTTATATTGTAACTAATTAAAGAATCTTCTTGTAAATTGTAATCATGTTAAAACATAAAAGCGAGTAGCTAAACTTTGTTAATACTTACTGGAAAATGGAAATGGAATATTTTTTGAATAAACACAACATAAAAAAGTTATTAGTATTATATTTACATTTATTATTCCTAAAAGATAATATTTTAATTTATAAAATATACTTGACTAAGTATGTGTATTGGTTGTACATTGAATGCAATCCTCAGTTGCCTAGCAGTACACAAATGTTCAATCTTATTACTGTGTATTTCTTATAATAATTAAAGTATCGGTATCGGTATCAGTATCGGAACCTTAAAAAATAGAGTATCAGTATCAGTATAGGCCTCTTTACTGGTATCGGTACATCTCTAATTCAAGACTCTCAACATGGTTTAGGAAAGGTAAATCTTGTCAAACATATCTTTTAAAATTTATGGAGTATATTACTGATTGCATTGACAAAGGGGAGCCATTTGAAATATTATCTTAATTTCAGAAAAGCTTCTGAGAAAGAACCTCAAAAAAGGCTCATTTACAAATTATCTTAGTATGGTTTAGGAGGGGTTGTTCAAAACTGGATACAGGAGTGGTTGATAGACAGGAGAGTGTGTAGTATTAAATGGCAATAAATCATAATAGGAGCTGGTAAAGAGTAGGGTTCCTCAAAGTTCTATGCTAAGTCCTCTTCTATTCTTAATCTATATTAATGATTTGGATAAGGGAATAAAATATTTAGTTTCTAAATTTGCTGATGATACAAAGCTTGCCTGTCCTGTTAAAAATATTGAGAGATGTATGGCAGTTCAACATGATTTAAATAGGTTTCTTGGTTGGGCTGAAGCAAAGCAAATGAACTTCAATAATAAAAGTATAAGGTTCTTCATGTAGGTTATTCTAACAAGGATTTCAATTATGAAATGTATGGGGAATGGCTTGAGTTTGTGGATCAAGAAAAAAATTTGGGTGTAATTATCAGGGATAGTTTGAAAGTGTCAGAACAGAGTTTAGAAGCTAGGAATAGAGTTAACAGAATGCTAGGAATAATAAATTGCAATGCTAATTTTAAAAGTAAGGAGGTGATCAGTAAGCTTTATAATGGTTATGTTAGACCACTGATTGAATACTGTGCACAAGTTTGGGATCCTTATTTAAGAATAGACATTAATATACTGGAGGCAGTATAACGCAGAGCAACAAAAATTATTTTTTGTTTTAAAAACAAGAGTTACAAGGATAGGTTAATAGAATTGGGGATGTTTTCTGTAGAAATATTTTTTAGAGGTGATATGATTCAGGTTTTCAGAAATGTTTTTGTCAGCTGATACTGTAGATGTGAGTAAGTTCTTTTTACTAGATCACAGTAAACACACAAGAGGTCATAAAAAAAAATAAAGTATTTTTTCAGCGATAAAGTAGTTAATTTCTGAAATGGTTTACCATAAGGTATTATTGATAGGAACTCTTTTTTAACTTTTAAGAAAAGCCTGGATCAATATATAGATGAATGATAAAGGTATAGTATGAATGCTTTTAAGGTAATATATTTTTACGAGTACTTTTAATAATCGCTTATATTTCAGGGATTTTGCATATTAGTTTAGAGTTTAGATGACCCATTTATTTAACTTGATAAACTAAAAATTATATAGGAAATAATATGGTAAGCTTGATTGTTTGCATGGGGAAAATTAGGCATGTGATGAGCCATTCATAATAAATGGTAATTTATTTTATTTTTTACTAAGAGTTTTGATAAGCCCTTGTGGCTTACAAATGTCTATTTTCTTATATTCTCAAGACTAAAATACCCAAAAGTTGTAATCCGATTTTCATTTGCTATCCAATTACAGCGTTCCAAAGATTTAAGTATGATCAAACAGGCTAACACAAGTTTATTGGAAAAGTATATTTATTTTTCAATTAATTTTCAAAGATACCACCATGGACCTCTATACATTTTCTAGTTCATCTACTAATCCCAGTAATAAGTTCTTGTTTTTCTTTTATGTGAGCTGCAGTATTCAAAATATAGAGAATTAGTGCACCAGATTTTCAACCCTTCTTATGTATATCTCACTATCAGCCCTGTAAACAAATATCTAATGGTGTGAGGTCTATAAACCTTGGCGGCCAACTAATAGGCCCACAATCAATCCATCATTCTGGAAAAGTTCTATTTAAATATATGGAGAACAAAGTGTGGAGGAGCTCCATCTTCCTGATAGCACACAGCAATTTTAATGAATAAAGGAATATCAAACAAACCTTGTAATTCACTTTATAAAAATTCCAAATAATGTTCACATCTTAAGCAATTCTCAAAAATTAAAGGGCCAATTACATGATGAATGACATTCATACACCACACATCAACTAAAAAATGAAGATGAAAAATTGTGCCAACTATTTTTGTGGGTATTTTCATCAGACCATCAATCAGTTACAGATATTTTCAATAAATATCACAATATAAATATATACACTAAATTAATACTTTTACTATGATAAATATTGCTTCATTAGTAAAATTTATGTACTTGGTGAAGAAGTTCATCTGTTCTCAATGAAGAGAACTTTGAACTTGGAGGAGGAAGTGAGTTTTTAAATACAGAGACACCATAATAAAATCAGTTTAAGTCAGTAATTATATTCTGTTGATTTGGGAAGTGAAGTATAGGTACCTCTTTAAGTATAACCTTTGAAAATTGTTTAGGTGGGATTCCCTGGCTACCCACGATGGTTGGAATGGAAAAAGTTGAGACACCCAGGGTATCCTGATCGTTTCGAATTGAGGTTCTTTGAATACTGTACGAGGGGCAATCTGACAGGAAGTGTCATAGTTTCAGGACCGCCCTTACTTACTTGGTGAAGAAATTCTGTTCTTAATTAAGAGAACCTTAGAACTCAGAGGAAGTGATGCGCGTCTTCAAATCTGGAGACTATAATAAAATCACCAAAGAGTCTTGGTCAGTCTAAGTAGGTATTTAAATTTTGTTGATTTGGAAGATGGATATACTTAGTCTGTGAATATAGGTACCTCCTCTTCAAGCATATTATAACTTTTGGAAATTGTTTTGATGGGATTCCCTGGCCAACCAGGATAGTTGGAATTTTAAGAAGGACAAATATCTCGCTTACAAATCCCTGACATTCTGAGACGAACCAAATGACGATTATCGATATTGATATATTTTTTTGATAGTATCGAAAAATATCGATGATATTTTTGAACTCGATATATCGATATATCTATATTTTATCCTCAATATCGAATCATCGATATTATTATTTTTTTTTTTTTTTTTTTTTTTGAAGTCGTCCTGTCCGAATACGCCTTAATGTAAGTTACACCGTGGTTTCCGCGTAAAAACTCAGACTTTATGAGAAACCAGGACTATAAACGAATTTTCTAAACAACGCGGATATAGCAAATGCCTGCACTAGATGTGACTACAGTGATGATTCTTTACTATATAACTTATTATTAAAGTGAATCTCTCAACCACTAGCTTCACTTTGCATCCTACAGTGCCCCTCAACCATTATACTTTATATCCAACTGATTTATTTATTTCCACTTGGTGAGTGTTAGATATTTATAGCATAGGTGGCAACCTAACCTAGTACCACATTCTTATATTGTAAATACTATTTTTATTCTTATACCAGTGTTCCTATTTAATTTTACTACGAAGTATTTCTCTTTTCTATGTCAGGACCACCCACCAAGTGCAGTTTCCTGCAATAGCTGTTCCTCCATACATCCCCCACCAAGTGCAGTTACCAGCAACAGTTGTGCTCTAGTCTACGCTACATATTTTCCAGGTAATGGTTGAGTACTACTTCCCTCAACCCTAAAATATAGTTCACATTTCCAAACATCTTAATATTTAATCAAACTTTATTATTATTATTATTATTATTATTATTATTATTATTATTATTATTATTATTATTATTATCAAGGTTATCATCAACAGCATTTGTTTTCATCATCATCATCATTATCATCATCATCATCATCATCATCATCATCATCATCATCATCATTATTATTATTATTATTATTATTATTATTATTATTATTATTATTATTATTATTATTATTATTATTATTATTATTATTATTATTAATCAATACAAATCAGAATTCCTTATTTAATTGTTATTATTCATTATAAAATTCTTTTATTTTGCTTCTTAGTAGATAAAACTATCTACTAAACACCCTAAACTTAAAAATCCTTTGTAGAATGGCAACATTTTACATGCTTTAGCTCTCGTTACATACACGAGAAGGGAGGAATTAACAAAAATCGACAGTGTAAGTCGCTCTTTTACAATTATGATTTAACGTTTTTTAACTAAAATACTCATTAAAGCCTGAAAAGTCTTCCATAAGATGAGTATTATCCCATTTAACTATTTTAAATTACTTGTAGCCATATGGTAGTTAAATATACGTTTTTTCTTAGGGTAGGAATTTTAGAATTCTGTAATGAAATATTGGTCCTTTACTTTAAAAATCATCTAGATCCCCGTTTTCTTTCATTTTATTTTTTATTTTTTATTTTTTTTTTTTTTATTTTTTTTTATTTTTTTTTTGAATTTAGCTTGACATTTGTTTATAGATCGGGTTGAGTTAGTGTATTACTTTTAACTTGAATTTTATATTTGACTTGACTTTTACTGTTTTTTACTTTTACTTGGTTTTTTGAGCAAAGTTTGAGAGTTCTTTGATTTAGGATGAAGCTATATTCCTGCTAGGCCATAATTTTATCTAATTTACTACTTTAAATTTACTTACGAGCTTATACAAAAAGTCGATATTCCAAGCTATTAACCTTGGAAGCAGTAAATCCCCAAAATTTACATTTTTAATTTTAACTATTTGAGGATCATTTTCAATTGGTGAGTTCTTTATTAATTTCCTTTTAATAATTGCAGGCTAAATGTACTAGAATTAAGTTTATTCTTAGCTGTAGCAGTCTAACTGCATTAAGTGCTTTCTAGGGTTTCAGCGCCATAGAAATTCCGAACATATTTATTATGCTGTGTTGTACTCTTTAACATCAAAACAACCCTAATATATATGGTCAATCATTAATGTGTCATGTTTTTGAAATGGGGAATGTGGCATGGCCATTGTATTGATACACACACATATTACATATTTCTTATGTAACCTATTTTTCCTTTTAGCAGGGTTCCTGTATTTTATATTTTTTCTGGGATTGACCTACTGAAAAATATAAACTCTGTTGTTGTTGTTGTTGTTGTTGTTGTTGTTGTTGTTGTTGTTGTGTTCATTAATTACACCCAGCCGTTTACATTGTTCAGCCCAGAACTTTTCATATATCACACAGCCTCCAGGTGAATCTATCGTTATGTCTCTAGACATATCAAAAGTTTTCGATTGAGAATGGCAAAAAAGATTTAATTTCTAAACTTCCCTCTTTCGTAATCTATCCATCTCTCTGAGATATCCTTTCCAGTCATTCTATAATAGCTGTTGTAGATTGGCACCAATGATCATTTAAATATATTTATTAATAATGATGATCACCAGGAATCTTTTCTAACCTCTTTTTTTTTCTTCCTTTCATTATTAGCATTGTCTACACTATTTTATAACTAATCCATTCATATGCTGATGATTCTACCCTTCAGATCGCGCTATTAATCATTATCGTTAGGAGTGTAACTCTGGAGCAGCTAACTTCTGATCTTTATTGAATATCTTATCATGGTAGATAAAACGTAAAAATGGAACCAAACAGGGAG
>SEYY01005965.1:7500-10000 GCA_009176605.1 Armadillidium nasatum | reverse complement strand
TATATATATATATATATATATATATATATATATATATAAATTATGGACAGACTGGGGCTGGAATTTTGCCGGGGCTCTGGCCGGGGTTGCCAAAAATTTGTAAAGAGGTCAAAAACTGAAATTTTAGGTTAAGAAAATTTGATATAAATTTAATTGGTTAATTTAATTGTATGGAAGGAGTAGAATAGCCAACATTCACTTAAATTAATGATTATATGCATTTTTTCCGAATAATTTCAGAAATTTACAGATTTTGTATAATATAATTTAAAAAAGTACAAAATTTAAAAATATTTTTTTCATGATTCTTAATAGTGATTCAACAGGTTTACTTAAGTAAGACCCGAAGGTAATGTTTGAAAAAATGTAAGATATAAAATATTCAATTTAACCTGTATTTATACATGTTGTTATTTTGTTGCTATGTATCAAACTTGTATCATTTAGATATATTATTTCAAAATTATTATTTTGTTTATACTTTCAGTTGGTATGGCTAAAATATCAACTTCTGCAGTATTGGAGTACTTTACAATGTTCCAGAATATTCTCGAAATAGCCAAATGTAACATCTGCAGTCAGAAAATTAGAAGAGGATCTCCGGGTGTCCCAAGTAAAAAAATTTCAAAAAAATCTTTATGGGGGCATAAAATCAAAACTCAAAAAATGAACATTTACTAGCAGAAAAGAAGCGGTCAAAATAAATAGAAAAGGAAAAGAAAATATTGAAAAACAAGAAAAAATCTTAATTTTCTTATATTTTGTTTGAATTTTTATTATTATTATTATTATTATTATTTGACTGATTGAGCTGAAATTTTCAGGGTATATGCATTTTTCCCGAAGTTCTGAGTAGATTTCGAGCATTTTTTATGAGTCTTTAGCAGTTTGAAAGTTATTTGGACCCAAAGTTGGAAAAAATGAATATCTGGGTCAAACCACTGATCCACATGAGCTGAAAATTTAACTGAATAATCTTAGCCCCAATTTCTTGCATTGGTGAGAACAGATTTTTGATATCACGTATAGAAAAAAGTTTAAAGCACTTGAAAAACAATTTGTAAATATCGTACCCTTCTGGAGAAAAAAAAAAGTTATTGAAAAAAAATAAGAAACGCGACATACTAATTTTTTTATTTGTTTAAATTGTCTAAACCAATTTCCAAAAATTGGTTTAGCCCCGCCATTCATTTGAAAAAGTGTTAAACTTCGGAAGAAAAAAATTTAAATTATAGACGCAGAAAAACGCAAGAAATGGACTTTTGTTTACCAAAAAAATAAAAAAAATTCAGAAGAATCAGCTGAAAATTAAAAAAAAAAAAAAAAAAAAAAAAAAAATTGAAATTGAACTGTCACCTTAAGAATAATTTGCCATTTAACCCCTGCCAGAAAACCCAGTTTTTCTGATTTCTAGCTCTGGACGGGGCTGGGGCCGGGATCAGTAAAAATGACCGGAGTTTGCCGGGGTCAGTAAAAATGACCGGAGTTTGCCGGGAACGGGGCAGGAGCCTTGACCTCGTTCGGTTCATATATATATATATATATATATATATATATAATATATATATATATATATATATATATATATATATATATATATATATATATATATATATATATATATATATATATATATATATATATATATATATATATATATAGAGAGAGAGAGAGAGAGAGATAGAGAGAGAAAGAGACGCATGCGCTTTAAATAATCCTTTGTTCGTTATCAATTCGTTATCAGAGAGACTGCTCGTTTAATATAGTTAATTTTTCCTTATTATCCTCGTTTCATTTTTATTCTTTTCTTTACGTTTCTTTCTTTCTTTGGTTTGTCTGTCTTTCTTTTTATATTTATATTCGTTTTTTTTTTTCCTTTTTAAACGTTTCATACGTTTTAATATAACATTCTCTCTCTCTCTCTCTCTTTCTCTCTCTCTCTCTCCCTCTCTCCCTCTCTCTCTTTTTAATTCTTCCTTTCATTCCGTTATTTTATCCCTTTTTTCATTCTCTCTCTCTTCTTTCTTTCTTTCATTCTCTTTCTCTCTTCCCTCTTTTTCATCTTTCTTTCTTTTTTTCTTTCTTTCATTCTTTCAATTTTCTTTCGCTCTTCTTTTTTTTTCTCTGATCTTTCTCTTTCATTCTTTTATCTCATCCTTTTCTCTTCATTTTCTGCCTTCTCATTCTTTATCTTTCGTTTTCTCTCTTTTATCAAATACTTTTCTCCCTTCTCTTGTGCTTTTCTCTCTTATCGTTTTCTTTTGCTCTCTCTTTTTTCTTCACTTTCATTTTCTTCCTCTCTCTCAAATTTCTTAATATCTCCTTATTTCCATTTCTCTCTCTCATCAAATTATTTTTCTTTTTATAAATTTTTTTTTTTCCTGTTTATTCATCACTCATTAAATATATATATATATATATATATATATATATATATATATATATATATATATATATATATATATATATATATATATATATATATATATATATGTGTGTG
>SEYY01005965.1:0-2500 GCA_009176605.1 Armadillidium nasatum | reverse complement strand
TTACTGTGGTTCTCTAAACTTTTCTTTCGAGCTTGCACTCTGCCTTGGTAAACTTTTTCGTCTATGTCTTTCTACTTCAACCTTCCCTTCTTGCTGGAAAAGTGCGCTCATTTAGTCTGTGCCGAAAAGGGGGGACCCCTCTCAACCCTCTAACTACCGTCTCATTTCTTTAATATCCCATATTTCTAAAGTTTTCTAATCTATCCTTAACAGGAAGATTTGGAAACATCTCAATTCTTCTAATCTTATCTCTGATCACCAGTATGGCTTTCGTAAGAAACGCTCTACTGGTGATCTTCTTTCCCTTTTCTCTGACTCTTGTTCCTTCGCTCTTCGTCATTTCGGTGAATCTATTGCAGTCGCGCGGGACATATCGAAAGTTTTCGATTGAGTCTGTTGCAAAGCTTTGATTTCCAAACTACTTCTCTCCAACACTTTTTCTGCTTTTTATTAATAACCATCTCTCTCTTCATTTCCTATTCTCTCCTATGCCGATGATTCTACCTTTTATTATATTTTCAATTTGAAAGGCACCCCTCCCAACAGCAGTTAATATAGTCAACATTGTACATCAGGAGTGAGGGTGAAGAGGGAACTATTGGATTGGTTTAGAATAGGAGTGGCATTGAAACAGGTGTGTAATGTCGCCATGTTATTTAATCCATTAATGGATTTTGTAGTTAGAGAAATGGAGAGAGAAGGGAAGGGTATTAGGTTGAGAAATATGGAGGGTGAATGGGATGTGAATGTTTTACCTTTTTCCAGATGATGCGTTGTTGGTGGCAGAATCTGGGGAAAAGTTGAGAATACATGTGAGAGAGCTTGAGGGGAAATATTCTAACATGAGATTGAAAGTCATTCCAGCGAAGAGTAAAGTTATCAGTATTGGAGGTGGGGATGAGGAGATGTAGAGGGAAGAATGGGGGGGGTGTAGAAGTGTGGAGATGGAAACTTGAGGAGGTCGATGAATTCAAATATCTAGGAATGTTGGTCGAAGGAAAGGTTGGGAAGGAAAAAGAAATAAAGAATAGAGTGCTCGAGGGAATGAAAGTGTTGGGGGGGCCTAAGAGAAGTATGGAAGAAAGGAAAATTCGAAAGAAAAAAAGATAAGAATGTTTGAATGTATGTGTTTACCTTCTGTAATGTATGGGTGTGAAACAAGGATGATAAGTGTTCTGGCGAGGAAAAGTTTGAATGTCTTTGAGATTAAAGGTTTGCGAGCGATAGGTAAATTGAGAACGATTGAGAGGATTTGAAATGAAAGAATAAGGGAGATGTGTAAATGGAAGAGAGGTGTAGTTGATAGAGCGGAGGAGGGTGTGTTAAAATAGTTTAGACAGATGTGTAGAATGAATGAGGACAGAATGGTGAGCAAGTTACTTAGATCCGAGGTGGATGGGGGTAGGGGAAGGGAAGGCCAAAGTGGAGATGAAGGGATGGAGTGAGAGAGATTTTGGGTGGAAGGAATTTGAGTTTAGAAGAGGGTAGAAGACTTGCGGAAGACAGAGTGAGATGGAGGGCGATAGTGTAAGGGGTTGAAAGGTAAGAATGGATATGTTTGTAAGAGAATTGTGGAGTGCACCACCCCACGAAATTGGGAAAGGTGATAGTGAAATATTATATATATATATATATATATATATATATATATATATATATATATATATATATATATATATATATATATATATATATATATATATATATATATATATATATATATATATATATATATATATATATGCAAGGCCTTGTGATTTCTCTGTCAACGGCTTGCAACTACTCCAGAACCAGCATTGGGAACCATTGCTCGGAGAAGCGCAATCTTTTGAAGACCCTAGGAGAGAGTGTTTGGAGGTTGGTTTGAGAACGATGCTGGTCCTACTGAAAGGGTGAAAACCCTACCTGAAGAGTCTGGATAGGACTCATGGACCGGCATGGGGACCGGCGAGCCGAAGAACTTGATCTTTTGGAGGGCTCTGGGAGAACTTCTTCAAGCAGATGGGGAAAGATGCTGGTTCCACTGACATGGTGAAAACCCTTCCTGGTAGAGGGTATATATATATATATATATATATATATATATATATATATATATATATATATATATATATATATATATATATATATTATATATATATATATATAATATATATATTATATGCATTCAAATATGCTCATCAAAATTAACATCCGCATCCGCACTTTTGGAAAATTCAACATCCTCATCCGCACATTTGAAAATTCAACATCCGCATCCGCATCCGCACTTTCGAAAATTCAACATCCGCATCCGCATCCGCACTTCTCCAAAATTCGACATCGACATCCGCTTCGGCAAATTAGAAAAAATGACATCCGATCCATCACTAATATATATATATATCTCCTCCAGTAGGCAAAGGCCAGAGGCCTACCAAATTATACCAGAGTTAGGAAAGATCTATCATGGTCGATGGTGGCCGACGTATCAAGATACACGGCGTTTGAAAGTGTGAAA
>SEYY01005964.1:70000-75000 GCA_009176605.1 Armadillidium nasatum | reverse complement strand
TCAATCTTCTTGTTTCTAAAGAATGTATATCAAGTTCTCGTAAACGTTGTACATATGATTTACCTCTCAATTCTGGTATTAATTTAGTTGCCCTTTTTTGAATACTTTCTATTTTATCTATGTCCTTTTTGAGATATGGACTCCAAAACTGTACCGCATATTACAGATGAGTTCTAACTAATGATTTATAAAGAGGAAGTATTATATTTTTAGATTTATATTCAAAATTTTTAACAATGAAACTTAAAGCTTTATTAGTTAAGAGGAAGAAGAAGAAGAATTTCAATTTTCACAGTTTATTCAGAGGAATATGCATTTAAAAGTTTACAATATTACAGTAGGTCCCACACTACTAAATATTATATTAATAATATTTAATTCTCTGTAAAGAGTCTGTAAAGGGGAACACATTTGTTTATATTGAGCCCCAACTTTTAGTCGATAGATAACTCAATTAATTTTAATAGCAAATAAAATTTAAATATTATGCATATAATAAAACAATTATAATAATACTAATAATAATACAAAAAACAGTAAAGTTAACAATAATAATGATTAAAACAAAACTAATACTAACAAAGAAGTTTCAAACCATGATAAACTTTTCAAAAATAATGGTAATCTTAAATCATTATTCATTTTTATGTTGCAAAATTCTTGCAAACAGATCATCGTATACCTAATATATATCAATACAAAACTAAAAAAGTTTTCTGAGGGGTGTATTCATCCTCTAAGCCCAAAGGTAATACTAATACTAATAATAATAATAATAATAATAATAATAATAATAAAATAATAATAATAATAATAATAATAATGAGGAGAATAATAATAATAATAAATAAATAAATAATAACAATAATAACATTAGTAACAATAATAATGTAATATTAAAAACAATAATAAGTTTTTAGTATTGATTCTAAAACAAATTGCAGTAATACTAATATAATTAAAGATATTTCTGAGAATAGCTCTAATAGCGGTAAAACGATAGTGAAATAGTGATAATAATAATAATAATAATAATAATAATAATAATAATAATAATAATAATAATAATAATAATAATAATAATAATAATAATAATAATAATAATAATAATAATAATAATAATAATAATAATAATAATAATAATAATAATAATAACTCCAACGCTAATATAATAATAGTAATAATAATATTATTTTATTTTTTTTATTTTTTTTAACTTTTTAATTTTTTATTTGTACCAATAATTATGTAGATCATTTGCTGATTAAAATTTATTTATTAAAGTTATGATTATTCCAAGGTTTTCATGATTTCTTAGATTCTTTTATAAGTAATAAAAAAAATTTGATTAAATTTTAAATATATTAATAAAATCAAATAAATTTACATAAAAAAAGTTTTATTTCAAAAAGGCCAATTTTAAAAATGTTACGTTTAAATAGACATTTAAACTGACTCATTTTTATATTATTGACTTTTTAATAAGTATAAATATCGATCAAGGGACAAAAGCAGGAAGAGTGTCAGTATTTTAAGGCCAGTCAAATCACACAGAAACGACTCAAAAGTTTTTACATACAGAAGAGAAGAGACCAAAATTTGACATAATTTGTAATATAAATGGAAGAATAAAGATTCAGTCTGTAGTCAAGGAACTGTACTGAAAGGTGATGATAATGTTCAGTATGACAAGTGACATGCCCTCTCTCTCACTCTCTCTCTCTCTCTCTCTCATATTTTTAGTTTTTTTTAATTTTATTTTTTTTACAGATCGCCGCCACTCACGGGCAGAGATTATATATATATATATTATATATATATATATATATATATATATATATATATATATATATATATATATATATATATATATATATATATATATATATATATATATATATATATATATATATATATATATATATATATATATATATATATATATATATATATATATATATATATATATATATATATATATATATATATATATATATATATATATATATATATATATATATATATATATATATATATATATATATATATATATATATATATATATATATATATATATATATATATATATATGACAATTGTTCATCAGGAAGCAAATAAATACTTAGATGAAGAACCCTAAGGGAGGATAAGGATTGGGATGAAAAAGAACTGGCTATACTCTGTCAACAGCTGATGTTTAGTAAAACTTGCTTTCGTGCACGGTGTTTCCAAAAGATTCCTCTGGGATATGTTATTACATTATCCTATATATATATATTATATATATATATATATATATATATATATATATATATATATATATATATATATATATATATATATATATATATATATATATATATATATATATATATATATATATATATATATATATAATAATATATATAATATAATATATTTATATATATATATATATATATATATATATATATATATATATATATATATATATATATATATATATATATATATATATAATATATGTGTGTGTGTGTGTGTGGTGTGTGTACTACGTGTAAAGAGGAATATGGAGTTTAATGCACTAGCAGCTGAAAATGTTGTTTAGTATCGAAAAAAAGGAAAGATTTGTCAAAAAGACAAATGTTTTGATGAAGAATCTATTCTGTGGGTGTTGCAGTCATGTTCTTTATTTTATAAATGTTCCGAAGGCAATTTTCTTCTATCCTGCAGGACTAACGGAAAATCTAAAAAATTCCCAATTAATCTTATTGGAATTTCTCCAATCGGAAATTTTCACACTGATGTTTGCCATATACCGTGCAAACATTTCTTTTTTAATGAATTTTTCCGCTCAGTATTGTAAGTATTTTAAAATGTTCCAAACGGTTTTGTAGAATTTCGTATGGAAAACAGAAATTTCCCATTAACAATAATGAAAATTTCGAGTCTTAAAACCACAATAGATGGGAAATCGGAAACCATGGGAAATCGCATTAATCATTAAGCATTTGTCCCAACGAAACAATGGGAAATAGTATAGGAGTCAAGGGAAATATTTTACTTGGATATGAGCTTAATTTTAAAAGATAAGCAAATACATTAAAAAAGAATGGAAATATTTTAAAAAAAAAAATAGAATACATATCACTCTGGTTAATTAGAAGACTTTACCCTTTGCCCTAGGTCAGTTTCTTATATTTTTATATTTTATAAAGTTTTTTTGCCTTTTTAAAAGAGCTTGACCTAAAGTGGAATCTGTGCCTTGAAAACGTTATTTATATACTTATATATTTATTTAGTTTTTTATCAATTTAAATACCGGATTTTCTTGTTATACATTATAGTTGTATAACTATATATAATAATTATATATATATATATATATATATATATATATATATATATATATATATATATATATATATATATATATATATATATATATATATATATATATATCATCAACCGCTCGGCCCGTATTTGTCCACTGCACGACATAAGTTCCTTTTTGATGCTTCTAGTACTGTTGATCTTGGACTTTCGCTTTCTTAAAAAGGCTTGGCTTGCGCGTGGATAGTGGTTATAAATTAAATGGTTAAAATTTACCTGTTCCCTATGTTATCGTTTTCTTGAACAGTTCAGATTCGACTGAGTTCAAAGTAAGGACTTTTATCCATCTAAGGTCATTCTTTCCAGCTATATGGCCTGCCCAACTTCCTTTCTCTTGTTTGCTTTTGACTGTCATATCTGTTAATTTTGTTTGCAGTCTTATCCAATCGTTCTGTTTACTTTCTTACTAGTTATTTCAAGCATACATAACTTCTTTCTATTTTGTTCTTGGCATTCAAGTTCTTCTCTTGTTCTACATTCCAGATCTCACAGCAATACGACATTATGAGAGACTTATACTGGCAACGGCATATTGCTTCCTACTTACGTGGCTGGTTAGAGTTAAGTTTTCCAGTAATTCTGGTAAACACTATACTAAATATTTTTGTAAATAGTTTGTACAAAAAGTGAAAGTAAGCTAATTTATTTGTAGTTTTTAGACTTCTTTGGCTTTTAATTTCGGCCGATGTAAAACGTTAGGAAATATTATTAAGGGGTTTAGTGATCTTGCAAGCCTTTATTAAGTGGTCTTATTAACACAATGGACATTTCATCATCATCTTCTTTTAGTATATCGAATAATACTTCATTATTCAGAATGTGACTTTTCTCTTTTTATGTGTTTTAGGATATAAACTATTTTGTTAATGGTGAGAATCATAGTAACATATTATACATCGTTCATTGACCATATTCCCATACAACTTGGCGTATATATATATATATATATATATATATATATATATATATATATATATATATATATATATATATATATATATATATATATATATTATATAGTAGTTTTAAGCGCCAAGTTTTATGGGAATATGGCCAACGAACGGGCTATAAATATAAATTACAATGATATTCACAATTACCGAAGTAGTTATTATATATATATATATATATATATATATATATATATATATATATATATATATATATATATATATATATATATATATATATATATATATATATATATATATATATATATATATATAATGTGGAAAGGGACCATAACATTTTTAGATCCTAATAATATCTTGAAAATCTTAAAACTATTGACACGCAACTATTTTTTGGAAATATTTGAAATAAAATAATTTCAAAGAAATTTGAATTTAAATAAAATAATGATAGTAATAATAGCATTTATACAAAGGAAGTAAATAGAAGATGTGGAAATATTAAATTTGATTTTTTTTTTTTATTAATCTTAAATGATTTCAATATTCCTTGAATCTTGAAATGGGATTTTAATTGCAAAAAAAAAAAAGAAAATAAATAAATGGAAATTGTATATTAATATTTATTTAGTGTTGTTTTTGTTAATGTGATCTGTTTATTTTGAATAATATTATCCTTGGCCTACATTGCTTTATCAATTTGTGTTTGTCTGAGAA
>SEYY01005964.1:60000-62500 GCA_009176605.1 Armadillidium nasatum | reverse complement strand
TGCTTAAGGGCGCAGGTTCGATCCCGCTTCGGGATCCTAGGTATATACTACCTAGAAAAGTTCCTCTCCTCGAATAGGGCAATGCTCGTGAGATGTGAACTTTTAATTTTAAAAAAAAAAATAAAATTTTTTAAATTTTATATTTGGAGGTGAGCTATCTCATATTGGATTAGTATGTTATTTTTCTTACTTTACACAGTTTATTATGGAACTTATACTGTGTTTCACTTTTGCTAAGTTTGCTTAAAATAAAATCTTTAAAAAAAAAGTCTATTTTTATTAATAATAATATTATCACTATTTTTATTATTTTTATTATTATTGTTATTATTATTTTCATATTTATTATTATTTTATTATTATTCTTAATTTTTGTTATTATTATTATTTTTAATATTATTACTTTTTATTATTATTATTATTATTATTATTATTATTATTATTATTATTATTATTACTATTATTATTATTATTATTAATTATTATTATTATTGTTATTATTATTATTATTATTATTATATTATTATTATTATTATTATTATTATTATTATTTTATTATTTAACTCCTCTACGGATCAAACCCAGGATCTTCAACACTTAAATCCAACACACTATCAGCGGTTTGAAAATATATATAATTTATACAAGATTATTATTATTATTATTATTATTATTATTATTATTATTATTATTATTATTATTATTATTATAAAAATTATTGACAAAATACATAATTATAAAATGTGTGATTTTCATTGTTACTTTCTTCAATAAAATTTGATTTTTCACTAAATATGGAAATTATATTATTATTATTATTATTATTTTTAGTAGTAGTGGTACTAGTATCACCATAGGAAGTAATAGCAGTTGTATTTAATTTTTACCATATTTATTGTTGTTATTTTGGAAGTGAATATTTATTTGTGTATGAACGCTTATAATTTTTTTTTTTTTTTAATGAAGCTATAATTGTGTTGAAGAAAATTTTGACATTTTCTATAGTATTATTTCCTTAATTTATTTTTAATGTAATTAATAAATTTAACCTAAAGATTATTATTATCTAAATTTTGAGAAAGATTAGAATGAGAAGGAAATAGGAAGACGATAAGTTTAGATATATTTTGAGGAAGACAAAGTGAAAGTAGAAGGAAAAAAAATTATAAAAAATTGGAATGAAAAGTGTAATAAAAAAGACGATAAGAAAAGTAAAAACAAGGAGATGAAGGATAAGAGGACTGGAAGAAGAAGAAGAAGAAGAAGAAGAAGAAGAAGAAGAAGAAGAAGAACAACAACAACAACAACAACAACAACAACAACAACAACAACAACAACAACAACAACAACAACAACAACAACATGAACATGAACATGAACAAGAACAAGAACAAGAACGAGAACAAGAAAATAAAAAGAAGAAGAAAAAACAAAAACAAGAAAGTAAGCAAAGGAAAAAAATGAAAGCTGGAAAAAGTAAAGAAAAGAAAAGGTTCATCCACAAAAATTTTTAAAAATATAAATAAGCATATAAATAAATAATAATAACAGTAAAATTAAAATGATAATAATAATAATAATAATAATAATAATAATAATAATAATAATAATAATAATAATAATAATAATAATAATAATAATAATAATAATAATAATAATAATATAATATAAATAATAATAATAATAATAATAATAATAATAATAATAATAATAATAATAATAATAATTAAAAGAGAAAAAGAAAGAGGAATGAGAAAAGAAAATTCCAAAGAAATTTTTAAAACGAAAGTAAAATTGAAGCAGAAATAAAAAATAAATTGAAAAAAAAAATTTATGAAATGAGAAGGCCAAATTCACAGAGCTGAAAAAAAAGAAATTAAAAAAAAAATCATACCAAGAGTTGGAAATACACACACACACACACACCCACACACACACACACACACAACGGAAGAAACGACAAAGATCAAAGACAAATGGAAACAGTGAAATTATGAGTGAGTGAGTGAGAGAGAGAGAGAGAGAGAGAGAGAGAGAGAGAGAGAGAGAGAGAGAGAGAGAGAGAGGGAGGCTGGGGGAAATGATTATATTAATTTTCTTGAGCTTAAAACCTTGGCCAAAAGGTCAGGATCAAGCAGGGGTCAAAATTATTTGAATAATTTTTTTAATTGCACCTTTAATGTATGAAATATTTATCTTTCTCGTAGTTCATGCAAATACACGCAAAAGACATACACTGTACATTTATATATATTATATATATATATATATATATATATATATATATATATATATATTATATATATATATATATATAATATATATATATATATATATATAAGAGAGAGGATTTACTGATCATCCAAATGATAAGAAACAACTCAAAGAATATTCGGAGCTTTAAGCAGGACTTTTTGAACTTCAGTGTCAAGTGATTGGTTCCATTTCTCGCCTGACTATCGTACATGGTAAATACAGAATGACATAGTCCTTATACTAA
>SEYY01005964.1:20000-47500 GCA_009176605.1 Armadillidium nasatum | reverse complement strand
ACCTGAAATAGAAGAGTTGAAATTAGCGATACAGTTAAATAATTTAGGACACTTACTATGAAATTCATGGTAGGTGTCCTAAATTATTTAACTGTATGAATGAGTATGAATGATTTCAAAGAATGCTGGTTCTCGAAATTCCTTAATTAATTCACAATTATATATTTAAAAACAGTAAAGGTAAAGAAGGAAATTTATTTGAAAAATTATGATAGTAAAGTCTAAGGAAAATAAAATACTTCAACTCACTCACGAAATTGACCTGAACTCCTGTTTTGAGAGAAAATATAAAAATTATTGCATTTTGAAATACTTTAAAAACCACGCTGTTTTCTTTGGAATTACTGAAAAAGTATGAAGTCTCTGAAGTTGGTAGTTTCATGCCTGAAGTGGCATGGTTATTAATGATACCTCATCGAAAAAACTGCCAAGCAATTTTGATCAAAAACAGCATTTTAAACTTTTGAGGAAGAAATTAGTAACTTGAAGCTTCCTCCTCTCCAACTTCCTACCATAAAAGGAAATAATTTTCACAGATTCCTTATCATCATTCCAGATCTTGGCTTCTCGAAAAAGATCACTGTATAATAAAATCCAATCCTGTATAGAGACCTATCTTCTTGCACTGTCTTTGAACAAGGCCGGGTCATTCATTTGGTTTAGGTTCCTTCTCACACAGGTACTCACGAAAATAAAATTGTGGAAGCTGTCACAAATATTGAACACAACCTTTTGAATATTTCTGTATTCCCATTGGAGAAGTCTGACCTTATATTAATGGTAATACTCAGGTTCAACTTAGCATTTTATTTTATTAATAAACAGGAAATATCCATTGAGCTGAAAAATTACCAAAATGTTTTCCTTTCTCTTCATCTCTTTGGGTATTTGCGCTATTTTTCTTTGCCATATTTTACTATCAGGAGAACTGAGATGGTATACTTTAGATTAAAAATTATTCATTCTGGACTAAATGCACATCTCTACAAGTGCATATGATAGCTTTCCCTTTATGCCCCCATTGAGGGCTGCTGACACTTTGTAATGCCATTGTCCTAAATATCCTATAGCCAGGGAGGATTTGAGGGGTGTTTTCAGATAGTTCGGGGGCTTCTGTCTTTAATTTTAGAACTATCTACACATTCGAGGGTATCCCTCAAGAAAATCACAATAAGTTGAAAGGTTTCTCATGAGCACAGATAGTTTGTATAGATTATAATTTCATTATCTTCTAACTGTTAACAACTCCAATGGTTGATTCCTTTTATGGGCTGTATCTTCAGTGCATTCACAAAATGTAGAAGATATGACCATGATCACCTTTGCTTAGTGGGCATTGCCACAAAGATATACAAAGGTAGGTAATTAGTAGAATTTCTCCATTAACGAATGAAAACTAAACCATAAGTGAAATAGACAAATAGATTCAATGCACCAATAGTGAAAATATATAGAATTTTGATATTAAGTATTTTATAATAACTTAGAGATGAATAATACTAATTATTATGCTTTTATCTGAATGAAATTGGAATTAGTTTAAATGAAAATAGTAATCTTGGACCTACCATATACGGATTTTTCCAAAGAATTATAGTCCTTGTTGGGTTCTGAATTATTTATTTGCAATTAGAACTTATCAGAGGAATATTTTGAGCAAAAGAATTAATTGAAATGATATAGTAAGAAAGAAATGAAAATAAAATTTACTTCGTACCTTGAATTCGGAATTTGAAAATCTTTTTACGTACAAAAAAACTTGTATTTTGCTAAAATGTCTAAACGCGCTGATGAAAATTTGAAAAATTTTGATTTTGAAAACCGGCAGCTGGTTTAGGCTCCAAACTGTAAAATGACACAATGATAAAAAAAACAAACCAATTTTATAAAACCTTATGGAAGAGAATTTAATATTTAAAAACCTTAACTTGAAAGAGAAGGGTCAAAATTGCGCTACAATTAAATAATTTAGGATACTTTCTATGATTGGTTTTCGAAGAACGTTGCTTCTCGAAGTTCCTTAATATACAAATATAATGTATTTAAGAACAGTAGATATAAAGTAAGAGATGCATTATGAAAGTTGCTTAGAGATGAATTTTGTTTAGTTTTTATTTAAAGGCCTGAAAGATCAGGGTCGAAATTAGTGTTACAATTAAATAATTTGAGTAGACTTACTATGATTCTTTTCGAAGAATGTTGCTTTCGAGGTTACTTAATAAATTTACTATATTTTAGAACACTAGAGGTATACATTTGAATAGAAGTCACTTGAAAAGATAGTAAGAAAGAGGTGAATAAGAAAAATATATAACCTCACACCTTTTAATTATGAACTTTGAAGACTTGTAATGAACAAGCAAAATAATACTTAAATTATATAAAAACGTCTGAACGCGACAATAAATTTGAAAACGTACTTTTTTTTAACCGGCAGCTTATTTAGGTGCCAAACTGAGAGTGCCATATCGACACAAAAAACAAACCAACTTTACAAACCCCTATGAAGAAGAACTTTTCCAATATAAAGGAAAACTTAAAATATATGAAATATATAAAATATAAAATTTTGAAAGCATATAAACAGTTTTTATGGTATTTGAAAGATTATGGTAGTAAAGTTTAAGGAAAAAGAAAATACCTCAAATATCTACGAAAATGACTTGAACTTTCTATTTTACGAGAAAATATGAAAATAATACATTTTGAAATACCTTTTAAAAACCACGCGGTTTTTGTTGAAAACAAATTTTTTTAAGTTAAGTGTCTGAAAGTGGCACGATCAAATTTGCAGAGTGTTTGTGTTGCCACATTTAAAAACAAAAACATTTTAAGGAGAATATAAAAACTTTGTTGTAGATGAATTATGCTTAGTTTTTATTTAAAGACCTAAAAGGGGAAGGGTCTCAATTAGTGTTACAATTAAATAATATTTTAAAACTATTTTTTCGAAGAAATGTTGCCTTCTTGAAGTTCCTTAATATATAACTTTAATATATTTTAGAACGCTATAGAGGTATACACTTGGATAGACGTCAATTGAAAAGATAGTAGGAAAAAGATGAATAAGAAAAATATATAACCTCATATCTTAATTTGAATTTTGAACTTGAAGACTTGTAACGAACAAGCAAAACAAAAGCACTTTCACTTTATGAAAATGTCTGAACACGACGATAAATTTGAAAAAAGGGCTTGAAAGTGACACGCTGGAAGTGGTAGCGTGTAAAGTCTTGCCACATTTCAAAACAAAAACAATTCCGCAAATACTCTAGAAGGGGAATTCAACAGAATGTCTCCAATACAAATGAAACTTAAATATATAAAGTATATACTCTAGATAAAACAGCAAAAGTATATAAAGAGTTTTTGTAAGATTTCAATGGTATGTCTCCAATATAAATGAAACAACAGGCTGTGATGAAACTTAAAATAAACAAATATATATAATATATATAATATATATTAATATTATATATATATATATATTATATTATATTATATATATATATATATTTATATTATATAATATATATATATATAAGCAGACAAAATAGTGTAAAGTATATAAATAGTTTTATAATATTTCTCCAATATAAAATAAAATAAAATAAATAGAAGTATATACAACAGGTAAAATAGTGAATGTATATAAATAGTTTTTATAATTTATAATCATCTTGTTTAAAAGACTATGAAGCCTTAATATCAGGGTTGCTAAATTTAGATATAGCCACAATAGTCTAGCCTAGGTCCTTTATTATATTTTAGGGCCTAACTTATGGGTTAACTGACTTATTAAGGTTTTAAAATTGGATTAAATTCACATGAAAACGTTTTAAATTAATAATATCTTTGTCTTAGCCTACCACACAAACTGAAAAGTTTTTTTGGAATGTGGATTTATTGAAACTTAGTGTTTCAACTTGTCTATAATATGACGAAATGCCATTATAGCTTATACAAGTTTGTACAGAAGTGCTTGAGACGTTTCGAGCGCCGTTCATATTTATAATATTGAAACAAATATCTTGATAAAGTTAGATTTCTTAGTTTATTCTGAGATTCGTCGGAGTATATTTAATTTGTTGTTGACAAAGTTCTGTTTTACCAATTTATGGTGTCAAGTAGACCAAGGATTTTTATGTACATAAGGTAAACAAGCTACTAATTTTGTCCACCATTAAAACTATGGAAATACCTATTAATCAGCTTCCTCCTGGTGATCCAAGATTAGTAGATGCAATAGTTGGTCAGTTGAAATCAAAGGGAATTTTTGATAAATTCCGGAAAGAATGCTTAGCTGATGTAGATACAAAGGTAAGTTTATTGTTTTAATAACCACAGTAATTCTTTAGTTCACAGTAGGAAATGAATATTTTTTTTTTTTTTAAATTATAAAATTAATGAATATAAATTAAAATCAGTATTTCTGTAATTTACATTAGTAAGCTGGCATATTGTTAAACCCCAGGCTTACTCATTTTGGTGCTTCCTTTATTCTAGCCACCTCTGTTCTGTAGAACTGTACCATCTATTTTTCTTCCTGTATTTAATCTTCCTTTAAGGCTTCCATCTGTACCTATCTGAGATATGTGCATTAGGTTCGTTTCTGGTTTTTTTTCATTCCTTTTGCTATGTGCGCCCTTTTTGAAAAAGATTCTGTCCATGAGTCATTGTAAACTAAAAAAAAATAGAAAGGGGTATTGTTTAGTGAAAAGCCCTTATAACTGCTTTTCACCATTTTTGCAGAGAATACTGCAAATGCATGAAAATGGAGAATAAACAGTAAAAAGTATCAGTGAGGCCTATAACTTTTTATTGAATACTAAATATCTGCGCTTTATTCCAAATATCTTTGGTTTTATATAAAAGAATACTTTTTGATGACTTTCATTTGCTACTAAATAAAATATAAATAAAACCATTGATAATGAAAATGATAAACTAAAATTGCCATAATTAATCATATATGTTAACCAAAAATACTTATTATAAATTTTTCGTATTGTGTAAGCAGTATTAGAATTTTTGGTAATACTCAGGTTCAACTGAGCATTTTATTTTTCTTAATATATTAAAATTATGAAAACTAAATGACCTGAAATCAATTTTTATCAGTAAATTGTTGTGTAAAACAATTTTGTACAGTAAAAACAAAAAAATAGAAAAAAATATTATTAAAGAATAATAAATACAATAATTTAAAAACTCGTACAACTTCAATGACATATCATTTGACTATACATTACCACAGGTTATTGCATCGGCGTTGGAATAAATTTTACAAAATGTTATAACATTGTCTTTTAAAAAAAAAAAAATTATTAAAATTGCTAAACTACAAACAAAATTTTACGAAATCATTAAATATATAAATTGAAGTGATTTAAATATTTTTCTTCTACAGGTATACCTCGGAAATACGGCGGTATGGTATGCGAGTCACTTGCTTTTTTTTCACTCGCTACAACATATGAACACCTTAAAACTTGTTTACACTATCATTTATTATTTGCGCAATAGCGCTAGGGTAAAAATAAGTTTCAATTTAAAAATAAAATACGTAATGAAGGGTAAATAAAATAAAAATAATATATTTTAGCTTTAAAAACTTTATTAATATCATTGAAGGAAGTTGAAGGGGATTAGTGAGACTCGTCATCTGACCCTTCAACGAATCTAATTCTCTTGCTTGGTGGAGAGTCTAGCGTTAATGTTGATGGTTGTTGAGGCGATGATGGCTGTTGAATGATAGAATTTGAAGGTGCGGGTATTTGCGGCACTGGCTTAAAATAAAATGTCAATGACGTTTGCTTCATTGAGCATCTCTTTTTCTCTCGAAGAATTTCAGTGTAGCATGTGATGTCGTTTAGCAATCTTTTGCCAACTTTCGAACTTCTCTCAAAGTTATTGTCAATTGATTCAAATCCTTTCACAACTGTATGCAGTAGGACCTACATTAATGCTCTAAATCTTTTGTAGACATTTCCTTAATTTCGTTGTCGTCATCGTCATCAACAGCAGATTCAGCCTCTAGAAATAATTTACGTTGCTCATCGAGTTCAAACTGAACGCCGCATGGGAAATTTGTTGAGTAAAAGCTATACAGCGCATGGTTGCTGTAAGAGCGAGACAAGCGGCGAAAAATATTTTAGCGCCGTAAAACGAGGTATACCTGTATTTATATTTAATTTTTAAATAATGTCAATAGTATTATTTATACTCTGGAAGACCAGCATTTGCCAGGATAGGCCTATTTGCTGGCTATTGGCAAACTAGTTCAGCAACCTAACCTGGACTTGAAAGGGTAAATGTATGCTAATGGTCAGCAAATAGGCCTAATCTTGTCAATATTTACCCTTTCAGCACATAAGAGTAATGTAAAAAAAAATTGTTTTAAGCAATTTAATATACCAATTTTACTTGATTTCTTATTCTATCTTCCTAATTTGAATATATTAAATAAAAAAATTATCTTTTTTTTATTTATTTTAACCTTTTTTAAGCTCTGAAATGGCTATAAAATTCCATAAAATTCACTCCAATGCTGAGGTAGTAACCTTGGTGATACATAGCCAAATTATAATGTAATTGAAGTCGTGTGATGAGTTGTAAAATGATTGTATTTATTACTCTTTGTTAATTATATTTTTTCATATTATTTTGGGTTTCTTAATATATAAAATTGTTTTCTGCTACCTAATTTATTAAAAAAAAAAAATTTGATTTTGGATCATTTTATTTTTGCAATTTTGATATATTAAGGAAAAAAAAATAAAAATACTCAGTTGAAGCTGAATATTAGTAATGGGATGATGAATCAGAATCAGCATCGAAAATTAGAAGAATTAGCAATTTTCACTTTTCCGATTCTCACATTTCAGGTTATTTTAAAATTTAAATTTGTCACCACTTGGGAGCTGGTGGCTTCCAGTGATGGGGTTTACGTTCCCAAGACTCTGCTGCTGGCTTTTTCTGATGTGCGGTCTTCAATCCAATTTTCACTTTGTTGCACATCACCTCTCTTCTTCTAGACTATAGCTTTTATTCTTGACTGAAACTCAGGTACTTGAGCATTCTGACAGGAAACCCTACTGTTTCCTTATACTGTCTCTATCATCAATTTTTAGCCAGAGGAGGTTATTGTGCATACATGAGCAACAATGCTGTTTGTTCTTTTGTCTCTCTTTTGGAGTTTACCAAATTTTCCCCAATGTGATTTAAGCTCTCTTGTCATTCTGTGACTAAATTCATTTGTTCATTCATTCTCTCTTCTTCTTTCTTTGAAATCTTCATATTAGGTGATTTCAATATTCACCACCGCCAGTGGCTTTCTTCTAGCTCATGATACAGCTGTTGAACATACTTCCATCAGTAAAATTATTGGTATCACTCCATCCCTATATATATATATATATATAATATATATATATATATATATATATATATATATATATATATATATATATATATATATATATATATATATATATATATATATATATATATATATATATATGCACTTACATACAGTATATACCATATGTATAATTGCAATATAGATTACAAAAGCAGTATATTAAAATTTTAAAAAATTTTCTTTCAGCCAGCATTTTTGAACCTTCGTCAGAGAGTAGATGGGCAAGTGAAAAAGTTTCTTGATACTAAAACATGGAGAAGCGATTTAAATAAAAATCAGTTGAGAGATGGAGTAAGAAAAAATATTCAAGAGTAAGTTATTGTAGTACCTTTGTATATCTGATAATTGAAATTCCCTCCCCCCAATATTTACTTGCTTCTTTACTTTCTTTCATATCAATCTTTTCCTTAATTCCTTCTGTTTTATTTTTCAACCTTTCTACCTCCCCCTTCTTTCTTAATCCACTAAATTCTCTCTTCTCTACTTTTCATATTTATTCTTTCAGTTCGTCACTGTTAAATCAAACCAGCATATGTTAAAAAATTGAGTTTTTGAGTTGTTGGTCTCAAAAAATTTCTTTTTTCCTGTTTATTTTTGTCGAACCAGCATATCTTATAGTTGAATAAAAATCTGTCATATGGCGTTGGTTCGGTATTCATTTATGCGGGAATAGCCATTTTATTTAACTTTAAAGCACTCAGGTGAAAAATATGTATTTTGCAGGTATGCCTGGTTTGATTTCACAGTGACGAGTTGTTTTACCTGCCATTATTTTATTTATTAAATATTAAAATAAAATATAAAGCAATATGGGGTCTTTCAAGACAGCACCTATCCCAACTCTTAGTTGCCTCTGCTTAATTATTTTATTAATCCTACTCATTGTTTAAGTTAAAAATGATATCATGCCATAAGCTTCAAGAAAAAGTTTGTCAATAATTGAGTAAAACATTTTTAAAAGCTATTATTGCCAATGCCCATTATTTACCTGTCTTAATTTTATTAAGTATTAACTCTTAAAACCCTATTATTGTAATTTTTTTGTAATCCATGAATTCTATTCCCTAACATGCATAAACTTCTCTTATCATCATCAAACTTAGATAACTTTTTCTTCAAGATAACATCAAAATAAGCTGAATTTATAATAAAGTAAATTGTATTGATTTGATTAATTAACAAAGTTTCCAATAATTAAGTAAATTGTCTTTTGTTTCTTCAGCAAACATGAGTAAAAACCTTGGTCATCTTTAATTTAATAAACATATAATGGTATAAGCTGATATTTTCTAATGTTTCCATTGACAATAGATGGTCTTTTCAATTAGAGCATGAACATTGTTTTCTTTGCATAGTGATGTAGGTGACTCTCCACCAAAAGAGTCATCATCAAAATTGTTGTATCCATCATTAAAAAATTGTTGGTTTCTTTGGTACATTGTCTTCATAACTTTTCATTAAACTAACAATGATTTCATTTTTTTTCCACCCAAACTTTTAAAAATTTGATATTTTGTTCATGCTTGAAGTTTAACAGAATTCAGATTGCCACCCACACACCATGACTTTTTTTTTTTTTTTTTTTTTTTTTTTTTTTTTTAATTTTTTTTTTTTGTCCCATTAAATTAACTTGCATTTATAAATGTTATAACATGTTTGTTCAAGTTCATTTTTATGGAATAAATTAAATTTTTATATGTTATTAAATTTGCATTTTCTACAATATTTTAATGTTTTTGTATATAAATTTGTGAGAGCTTGGATTTTGAATTTCATTCTTTAAAATAATTAAAATTTAGACATTAAATTTATTTTTATTTTTTTATTATTTTTTGACTTGTTTGGTTTTTAGTCAAAAACCTGAATTTCTTGTTAACCCTTCTATAAAAATTTTATTCTTTATTAAATGAAACAATAATTGTAAATTTTTTTTATTTGTTTTGGATATATATATATAAACCAAAGAATATTTTTCAAACAAATATTCATATTCATATCTATGCTAAAATAGATATTTTCACGCATTGTTATGGCATCAAACAACATTAGTATACAGAGCAACTATAGTCAAATAGAAGCAATAAAATATTTTACAACTTTCATACAGAAAATTTTAATGTATGGTTAGGGTTGATATATCCTGTCAAATGCTCAGTTGGAGTTGGAATCATATTGAAGGAGTATCATTTGATTTGAGTTGGAAGGTTGAAAAATACATCTCTCTATGAAAAGACAGAATAAAAATTTATAAACTAGTAAAATTTGAATAATTAAGAAACGACTATATGTAAACAAAAAATATTACAGTAGTACATTGGTAACATCACACACATATTTAGTTGTTACAAAAAAAAATTCTAAAATCCTACTATGATTCCAGATTTAAATGTCATATTAGTAAATAATAATTAAAATATCAGTTAAGATTGTCCATCACATTCAACATTTTTGTTACACTTATGATTGTCAACTAAGTTGGCAAAATTTTAGTGCAAATTTCTCTAAAATAAAAATTTTACACACCCCAAGTTTTTATTTTTAAACATATCTTTTATGACTTTTGTTTTGCAACCTTTTCCTAGTAGAACATGCAGCAGTTTTTGTTTGTCTCAGAAAAAATTATAGAGATTAAAATTAAAAAATAAAAGGTAATCCATTTCATATTTAAGTTTTATGAGTATTGTATATTATTATTATTTTTTTTTTTAATGAAAGCTTATTGCTGTTTTCACTATAACTATAATTTTAGTCTATTTGTTACATCTTTTTTTTATTAACTAATATTATTAAGTAACCTTTCTTTGTTCTCAAATAATTTTTTCCTGTTTTAACTAAATATTTGTAAAACATACTGATGATAACAGTGTTTTCTTAGTTTTAAAAATCTGACATTTTGCTTATTATATATATATATATATATATATATATATATATATATATATATATATATATATATATATATATATATATATATATATATATATATATATATATATATATATATATATATATATATATATATATATCACTACTCAAAGACTGCCTAGGCTGGGTTGGTTAAGAAACTGTTAATGAATATTAAAGCCATACTCCATAATTTTTTAAATTCCACAGGATTTAATTAAAGCTTAAAAAAATTTTTCCATTATTCCCAATGAAAAGATATTACATTTTATAACAATCCTTCTGGATTTTTATTTTAGAAATTTAATAGTAGGAATTGAGAATTACAAATTGAAATATTAATATAAAAAGAAAAGTTAAGTGAAAAAATTTTAGGTTCACTTAACTTGATCAACAATAGAGATTTAGTGAAGTGAGAAAATTTGTGAATACATCTTTTAGAGATTTTAAAAAAAAAAAATTTTTTTTTTTTTACCTTTAATAGATCAGGCATCCTCGACACTGGTATTGATGCCATTATTAATCAAGTTGTAAATCCCAAAATTAAGCCCTTGATTCTTCCTTTGGTTGAGGAAACAGTCTACAGCTTTCTCCAAGTTGAAAAACCAAAGAGAGAAATACAAGGTAGGAATTATTAGTAAAATGTATCAAATTTTGTGGTTTCAATTTTTTTTTTTTTTTTTAGAATTAAAAAAAAAAAAGTAAATAATTTAATAGTTAAAAGGAAGTTACTTTATTGTAGTTTTTCTTTCATTAATCCAGCTCTTAAATAATAGTCAACTGGTAATAGTACTTTAACGATCATTAACTTCTCTGAAATTTAAAATTTAAAAATTTTCTTTTTATGTAATTTAAATTTAACTGCTTTCATTCATTCGTAATTTTTATGGCACTTAAAACTATAAATATTGTAAGAAAAATTTAAACGCAATAGAGGTAAAGTTTTTGAAAAAAGATGAGAAAAAAGTTATATGAAAAATATGATTTACAAATGCAAGTATGATTTATATATGACGAAACCTTTTTTGCTGCACAATGAAAATTTGTCTGCCAAAGTATTTTAAAAATTTTGAGTAGCGAGGAATTAATATCCACCATTTCATGAAAAAATATTTAATATACATATGATTTTATTTACATTTACTATAAAATACAAAATTAAAGTGTATAAAATTGAGTGATGTAAATTATTGTTAATATAATAAATTCAAATAATTTATAATAAAAATATACCCAAATTCAAGGATGTAAAACACAAGGAAATCTAAATTTAATTTTTCAGCTCAGGATATTAAAGCAGTCAATATTTTATTGATTTAAGGAGAAGTAGGCTTTAAAACTTATTGAATGTATATTTTTTTCTTTTTTTCACCTGGTGGACAAAGGCCAGAGGCCTACTAAGATTCTACCAGAGTTAGGAGGGAAGTTGGAAACCTGGTCAAATTAAAGGATAACGTGACCTGATACACGTTGTTTGAATGTGTGTAAGTCATAGGAAGTTGGGAAAATAGATGAAGGGAGTGTGTTCCAGACTGCCAGTACAGTACATATAAGATTGAGCATAGCTGTTAAGTCTGGGGTCGGAGAGACTGTGTAGAAAGACGAGTCGCACTTCTCAGGGGAGGAAGCATGCAACAATCAAAGCTTTGTGCCAGACTCTATTGAAAACTTAAGTTATGTCCAGCAGAAAACCAAGAGTCAGAGATAAGGGAAAGGAGATCACCTGTAGAGCGTTTCTTACGAAAGTCATACTGGTGATCATAGATAAGATTAGAAGAATTGAGATGTCTCCAAATCTTCCTGTTAAAGATAGATTCTAAAACTTTAAAAAGAATGGAGGTTAAAGAAATGGGACGATAGTTAGAGGGTTGGGAGGGGTCCCCCCTCTTCGGCACAGGCTGAATGAGCGCACGTTTCTAGTAAGAAGGGGGGGTTGAAGGAGTAGGAATAGTTCTGGAATCGTCTTAGGTTGAATTAGAGGCAAAAGTTTGAATAAAGAGTTCAGTTTTAGAGGCGGACAAATTAGCAGTTGTACCGTCAGAAGATATTAAAGGAGGGAAAGAGGAAGAAGCAAAGTTAGAGGTAACAGTTTGCAAAATGCCAGGAAGGGCGTGACTAAGTAGAACCAGAAAGATTGTTGCATTTTAAATGGAAAAATGAGTTTTTAGTGTTATGGAGAATAGATTTTGCATGATTCCAGGATAAAATATAAGTTGCATGAGTTTCTTTAGTTTGAAGACGATGGTCCTTGAAGGTAGCATCCCTGCGGCAGATGGCACTAGAACAAGCAGAGTTAAACTAAAATTTTGTTAGGTTTAGTAGAAGGGAAAGAATATGGAATTTACGCCTCCCTGCCAGAGAGAATCACCTTGGTTATGCACTCTGCACATTCAGAGGAACCCATCCCACGGAAACAGAAATCACTCCATGCAAAATCAGAAAAGTACAACCGCAAGCCGGACCAGTTAGTGGCACTGAAATGACAGAAACGTCTCTTCGCCTAAGGCAGGGGCTGTTCTTGTTTAAGACTTGAAGAGACATTACAAGATACAGAGATAAGAATATACAAAAATATTTTGAGTAATACAGTTATTTAAAAAAACTAATTAAAAATATATATTCCTTCTTTCAGAATTCGAGTTTCAAACTCAGCTGGCAATACAAGATGAAGGAAAACATTATTATGAACATCAGATGCCAGTTCCCCCTCCTCCTCTCCCTCCATACTCTTTATATCAAGACTATCCTCCCCCTCCAAACGTTTATGGAAATGAGAGATTTGAAGAACACCCAAAGCTCCCACACGAGAGAGAAATTAAACCAAATGTTGCTGAAGATTCAAGTATCAGCTCTGAAAGTCATTTGTCTGCTGCAGAAGTTAAAAATGAGCACAAAGAAGTCCTTCCTGTGCATGAGGTTCAGTCAACAGCTCCTCCTGAAATATTGCCTATGGAAACGGATGCTATTTCATCTGGTGAAGATGATATCTTAGGAAGAACTTCTCCTGACACAGGCTCTCCATTCAAGGATAAGGTAGAAGAAGAATTTAAGGTAATTTAAATTTTCTCATAGTTTTGAAATATTTTGTCATTTCTAATTTATTTATCTATTATTTTTTAAGTTATAGAGATTTAAAAGTAAAATTATTTGGGTTATTAGGTGAAACTGCCTAAAATTACATATATATATATATATATTTATATATATATATATATATATATATATATATATATATATATATATATATATATATATATATATATATATATATATATATATATATATATATATATATATATATATATATAAAATATCAAGCTTGGCAGTAAAAAAATAAAAATAAAACCCACCAGCTATTTTTAACTACGTTTTCGTAACTTTGATAAAAATTAGATGACTTAAAGTATAATTTAATAAATATACACTTTATTATAGTATTACAATTTAACCATTTACAATTTCCATAATAATTTTGCACTTTTGGTTGCTGAGATGAAAAAAATCTCATTCCTAAATATACAAAAGCTATATCAAAATGAAAATTAAAAAGTATAAAAATATTTATCCCTTTAAAATGCAATAAAATTTCATTTTATGACAAATAAAACGAGTAATAAATAGTCAAACTAAAATAATTTCAACATTCTTTGTTTACTATGACGAGCTTTAGCACCTTTTCAACTCTCTGTTGCTTCTCAGTTTATTCCATTCAATAAAATATTTTAGATCATGTAAGTTGACTTGAGCTTGCAGGACAGTAATGAATTGTTAGAAGGAAAAAAAAATTTGTACACCCGTCATTGGAAGTTTAGACCATAACTAATTAATATTCCACTGCATTGGATTCTCAGAATTGGGTACTTGAGCAGACACAAAAAATTGCTGATCACAATCTTGAAGCTTTTAATTTCAGTACTCTTTCTAGCAACCCCATATTACCTTAAATGCCTTTTAAAAAATGTCTTGTTCAGACACCTTCGTAGGAATGACTTGGTGCTTTTTGTTTTTTGTGTAATAACTATTCTTGAAATTAATCCTCCTTTGCAACTGTTTTGCTCCTACTGTGTATAATTCACGTGCTTGAAAAGGCTGGTTCTATTCCCCGTGTGGATACTAGGTAGAAACTACTTAGAAAAGTTTCCCTCCTCGAATAGGATAACGCTCTTTAAATGCAAACTTTATTACAAAAAAAAATAAAAAATAAAAATTTTATTAATAATGACAATAAAAACCCTGGTAGTCATGATTGCCAATGGAATGACTAAATTCATTCCATCACCTATATCCCTCCCCCCTAACCATAAACCATGGTTTGATTGCACATAATTTCTTGCTATACAAGCTACAGATACTGCATACCAGAAATGAAAAAATTACTTTCTCCTATATCACTTATCATTTGTATCTTTATCTTTTAGTAATTAAGAAAGTGACAGATGATAGAGCCAGCTGATCACTTGTATTTCTTGCATCTTTAAGCAAACTTTGCAGCACAAGGACTGTTCCCATATATTTTTCGTGGAAATTGGAAAGTTCAAGCCAGTTTTTTGTGGTGTCTCATTCTTTCCATTTACATCTGTGTTATTTTTGTTGTTGTAGTGAAATTCCTTGTCATCTGTATTTCTTACTGAATATTAACTCTTTAATGGAATATGTCCACACCCTAATATATTTATATTTTATGAATTTTCTTAAATAGGCTTCTACCCATGTAGAACGGTAGTTTATTATGTTAGTATGTAAAATAAAAGGGAAGGAATGTTTTACTGGAAGCTTCCCACAAGGGGCAATTTTTAATGTCTGTTCTATTGAGTATTCTACCACTCATCCCTTAATTGGAAAGGGAAAGAGTTGTTATCCTTTCCTCAGTTCTGTATTTTGTATATACTATTTACTAGAGATTAATTACAGTTCTATTAAAAATGAGCGAAAGAATTGTAATGATATATATATATATATATATATATATATATATATATATATATATATATATATATATATATATATATATATATATATATATATATATATATATATATATATATATATATATATATATATATATATTTAATAGATGGAAGAAGATAATGCAGTTGATAGCTTTGATTCAGCAAGGAAGGAGGCAGAAGCAGTAACAAGTGCAGTAAAGAAAATGTCTCTTGGAAGAGACGAGAACGTAAAGAGCTTATCTGGATCGCAAGAAAGAAGAGAAACAAGTGTGTCATTACCAATCTTTGACAACAAATCTTTGGATAGTATTTCTTCGAACTCATCTGGCCTTTCATTATCACCGTCACCTTCAAAGTCTGCATCCGGTTTACAAGAGAGTCAGAGTCAAATGCAACATCCGGAGAGCACCAGTAAGTCTGTGGAGGAACTACGATCAACTCAGTCTACTCCATTGGTAGATGAAAAGTCAGTTAACGAGTCTATTTCCTCCGAAAACTCCAAATCTTGGGTTCCTTATACACTGCCGAAAGAAATGCCTTCAGAAGAAAGAATTACTATTGCTTCATTTGGTGCATTTGGTGGTGGAGAACCTGGTCGCTTTATTGAGGGAGCAAGTCCTGTTAGTGCTGATGATTCACAAAGTTCTCTTGAAAAAGAAGAAATTATATCTAAGGAATCCATTAAATCATCCAAAATAGATGAAAGATCTGAAGGTGAACTTACCAATACTGACAGCAATAGTTCGATAGCATCTCCTGAATCATCAAAAGATGGGGCCGCAGGGACTTCAGTTATAAGTTCTTCAGCTGGAAAGGACAGTATAGTGAAAATGCCGCTTCCAAAAAGTGAAGAATCCTTCAAATCCGTCCGTGAAGGTAGCAGAGAAAAGGAAAAATCGAAGAGTAAAGATAAACATGATAGTAAAAATAGAGACCGACACCGTCGATCATCAAAATATGACGATCATTATTCTCATCATGAAAAGGAAAAGCATCATCGGAGGGATAAGGACGATGACAAAGATAAAGACAAACATGGAAAAGGACATCATCATCATTCAGGAACCTCAAGCAGAGTCGGTGCATCTAGTGATGGAGGATCTAAAGAGAAAAGAGAGAGAAGTCATGAAAAATCTTCAGATTACAAATCACACTCGCATTCAAAATCACATCACTCGAGATCTCATTCTTCAAGGTCTCATTCTCATTCAAAGTCACATTCAAGCTCTAATTCTGAGTCATCTTCAAGATCAAAACATAGTGAGAGTAATCATCATAAATCATCACATAATGATAAGGATCATCATAAATCATCACATAGCGACAAAAAAAATAAATCATCTCATATATCTTCCGATAAAGGCAGTGAAAAATCTTCTAGTAACTTGGAAAAAAATATTAAGGAAAAACCATTATCTAAATCTCAAAATGAAGGTGAAAATAAATTATCTGAGAAAGTTTCAAATAAAAATTCATCAGTTTCATCTCAGACGAAGGTGAAGAAGTCAGACAATGTGAAAATTAAGCCTTGTAAATTAATAGAAGATGATATGTTTGCATTGCATTTAACAAACAGTAATAAAAATGCAGTTTTGCCCAAACCCTCTAATTCTGTTATTGGTGTCAAAAAAGGTCAAACTTCCAAAGTTGGAGATTCATTAAAATCTTCAAGCAATCTTTTAAAAGACTCCAATATTAAGTCAGAGGACAAAAAGAAAACCACCGACATTGGAAAGGAAGTTGTTGATTCTGCATCAGAGGCAAAATTATGTACAGAATTTAAAGATGGCAAATCAAATGAACAAAATAGCCTAGAAAAATTAAATAATAACAAAGATATCAAGAATGAAAAAGAAGAAACGGGTAAAACAAATAAAGAAGAAGTTGAAGATCTTAAATCATCTAAAGAAAACTTGAAAATTACTATTAAAAAGGATAAAAATGATACTTTAAAGGTTATTAAGAATAAATCCAAATCTAATGAAATTATTGAAAGAAAAACTTCACCTTCGAAGGCAAATAGTAAGGTTAGAGCAAGGACATCAATTATATCTCCTAAGAAAAAATTACATGTTAATGGTACATCAAAAGTTGCATTAAAAATTAATAAATTAACAAAAAGAAAACTAATCTCAAGTAGTGATTCATCTACATCTACATCGTCAGAATCAGAATCTAGTGATTCTAGCACATCTAATTATAAACGAAAATCTCGGCTTACTAGAAAGAAAATTCCCAGAACACAATCTTCAAATGATTCAGATTCGTCATCCGACTCCTCTGACGAATCAGAGAGCGACAAGGAGACCAAATTATCCAATATTCTTGTAGATTCAACTGAAGTATTGTCATCAAATTATGCCTCAGTTGAAACACCTAAGTTAAAAACTGTTACAATTCCTTTGGTGAGCCTAAACAGTGAAGATATAGAAGGTTATAGGCAGAAAAACGGATCTTCATTAATTAAAAATAATTCAGAAAATTCAATAGGTGAGAAATATTTTTCTGATTCAGATACATTTAAGGAAATATTTGGTTCATCTAGCGATGATGACTCAGGAATTGAATTTGAAGGATTCACTTCGAATTCTGAAACCTCATCCAAAAGTTCTGGTTTAGTTAATCTCTTTAAAAAAGTAGAGCTAAAAACACCTCAGCTTTCTAAAATAAGAAAGAACAATAAACCAATTCCTTTTAGATCCAAATCAAGGAAGGTAAAGAGCCAAGAGTATGTAGTTCTTTGTGACAGTAGTGATTCATCTGATATGGAAGTTTCTCTTATTAAATTTTGTGATAAACCATATATTGAAACCAAAAATAAAAATTCACCAAAATTAAATGACTTCGAAGGTTTTGATGGTGATAGTTTCGAAGATACTTCAGGTTCAGCTGATCAAAAATTAAAGGATTATTTAGCTAAATTTTCATTTGGGTCGTCTATTCAGCTAAATGATTTTTTATCTATGGACTCTGAAGAAGAAATAGGCGAAGAAAGTACTGTCTTTTTTACTAAAAAAGACGCTTCTAAAAGTGTTATAGAAGAAATAACCGCTAAACAGACCATAGAAGAAATAACTGAAAAACAGACCATAGAAGAAATATTTGAAAAACAGACCCCAGAAATATCCAATATTACTGAAGATAAATCGACTCCTGTAGCAGTTTTATCAGAGCAAAATTCTGATGATAAAACTAATGACATTGAATCAAATACATTTAGTGTCTTTAGTACTGACTCATCGAAACCTTTTAAAAAAAGAAAACTTTCAAGTATTGCAGTAGACGAAGTTAGTTCCCCAACACAGTCACCAAAAGTATTGAAAACCGATGAAAGCAAAAGCATAACAGGCAATCCCAACAATAAAGATATTATTCTGAATACGTATTCACTGTTGACACCCGAAGAAGATAGGACTTCTTCAAGGGACTATGGTAAGGGGTTTTCTTGTGTTGGGTTCTGTATTTTTTTTTTTTCTTACTTTAATATATTTTATTTACATTTATATGTATATATATATATATATATATATATATATATATATATATATATATATATATATATATATATATATATATATATATATATATATATATATATATATATATATATATATATATATATATATATATATATATATATATATATATATATATATATATATATATATATATATATATATATATATATATATATATATATATATATATCAGAGCAAATTTATTTTGTGTACTGGCTACTGTAAGCAATAAAAATGTTTTGCGTATTGATATTTTTTTAGATGTGGTCTTATTAGGGAGCTGAAGGAAATTGACAAACTTGAGTATTTAATTGACTTTTATTTTGATTGTAGAAGTTGATCTGGGACAGAGAGGTACTTCATACAGTCCCTTATCACCTGCTAGCGATTCTTCTTCAGAAGTTCAAGAGGCTCTTAATGCTAAAAGTAAGTAATTGATTGAGGAGGAATTTATAATCTCTATTAGCATTTAAGTCAAGTGTGTGTGTTTTTTTTTTGTTTTTTGTTTTTTTTAAATGTTTAAATATTTTGAAATGCATTAAGCCTATAATAACAAAAAGTTTACCTAAACCGCTTTTATACTATTTTTGACCCTTTAGTCACGTAATATAGCATAATATTTATAACTACTTCGTTTTACTTACCTATGAATATTCATTAGGTGTGGTTTAATGGTCTAAAGCAGTGATCACAGAACTCTCTTATTCAATACCCCAAATTATATTTGTGTACATCATCATGAAACTGAAGGAAAACAAACTAACTGCTCTTAAAATTGTAGTGTATGCCTATATGGTAAAAAATATATTCTTGAATTTCACTGAATTCGGAAAAAACAAAACTTAATTCAAAAATAGTTCAGCTACCTATTTGCGTGGATTATAAAGTCATACAAGCTTAAAAATGTGTTATACTTGATAATTCTACGTTAAAAATAAACTTTAATGAAATATGAAAATCGTAACAGAGAAAATTTAAAAATTTAGGGAAGAAAATTTCATTGAAAACATTCTCACTTCAGGTTGATACAGAATTTCACATGTAATAATTATGTTACAGCACATTTAAGAATCAGATATTTCTTGTTTCAACAACCACAAATGCAAAATTATTATCCCAGTTGCTCTGATATCAGTCAGCCATAATTTTAATGTATTAAAAATAGAACTATATTTTTTCAAAATTTGATTTATTTTGGTAAATTTGTGTTTTATTTTTGAAGTCGATTTATGAAATATAATACTTATTATTCAGCTTGTATGACTATTCTCAACGCCAATGGATAAATGAAGTATTTTGAAGTATTTTTTGTTTGTTTTTTTGAATTTAGAATTTAATACAAATATTTGTATTTAATATGCTAGAATTTTTAAAGAAATTAATTTGCTTTCCCTTCACTTTCATGTCTGGAGGTAATATCGTTGTACACAAATATATTTTGAGATAATGTCTTGGAAATTCTGTGACCACTGGTATAATTCATACATAATTAATATTTTTTGGTCAGTAAAACTGAGTAGTTGGCATAATTAATATTTATTTGGTTTTTATAAATTTAATACAATATATATTTATATTATATATTCAGAGATTTAAAAATATATATAATATATATATATAATATATATTTTTTATATTTATTATAAATAAAAATTTTTATTTTATATTTAATATATTTATATTTTTTTTTTATAAATATATTTTATTATAATATATATATATACTATTATATTATATAATATATATATATATATATATATTATATATATATATATATATATATATATATATATATATATATATATATATATATATATATATATATATATATATATATATATATATATATATATATATATATATATATATATATATATATATATATATATATATATATATATATATATATATATATATATATATATATATATATATATATATATATATATATATATATATATATATATATATATATATATATATATATATATATATATATATATATATATATATATATATATATATATATATATATATATATATATATATATATATATATATATATATATATATATATATATATATATATATATATATATATATATATATATATATATATATATATATATATATATATATATATATATATATATATATATATATATATATAAAATGCCAAATTTTGATAGTAGTCTTCGTTTCTTTATTACAAATGATAGTTCATCCCCAATTAATTGCTTATCGTTCTAGATGTTAATCATTCCGCAGTAACTGGTTATTCAAACTGGATTTGGCAGCTTCTTGGTCAGTCATGATTTTACCGACACATTTTCCTAAAACAAAACAAACAAACAAAAAATTCTTAAAATATAATGCAATAAATAAAACTAAATGCTACTGTATCATTTCTTACGAAGCAGTGTTAAAGCTAACGACGTATTTTAGCTCTCAAGACTTAAGTATAAAAGTATTACTTTATTTTTATTTTTCAAATCGTTTTACATGTGTTTAATATTTTCGTTGTATATTTACCCGAAATCCTTACCATCATATTGTCGTATAGTCCTTAATTGAATACAGTCATCCTTTTATTAAAACGTCAAAGGTTTTTCAGAAAGTCTTTGGTTTTACATCAAAAATATTGAAATTTTGCTGGGTCCCATCATATATTTGATGTCCAATGTAACGATCAGGCCAATAAAGCAGCTTTTCAGACAGCTCCTTCAAGGAACCGGTCGATCATACCTTTCTACAGAACTTTACTTTTGGTATATTCATGCTATCTATCCCTATGTCATTCTAAAGGAAGGTTTTAACAAATGCTACCAAGCTCAGTAGAATAAAATCCTCTTTTTTTTTTTATATTGTCCTTCACGTGTCGTGAAAGTTGCCTTCGGACCTCATCATTCCCTGATTACACATTGGCTATCTTCACGTAACGCAGAGTCGCTGCAAGTTAAAGGAGGCCTCACCAACATGTCAGTTTTGCCAGTTTCATATTGTTCCTCTTTCGGTTAACCAAAACCTGGATGGATGTACTGCCTTAATGTCCAATAGATTTTAGTTCTTTGATTTATTAACCATTTCCTATGAAGACTCTGTCAATCATTTTATCTGAGCATTCAGCGTTTTGATAAAAATACGAGATATAAAGGTGCAGCATAAGATCTATTGTCTCCAAGCTAACGATAACATCCGTTTGGTCTGGGTGCTGGATTTTCGACCCAATATTGCTGTTTCCCGGTGTGTAGTGACGACACCTGCTCTTGCACTTATATTTCACACACTCAAAAAAAAATTTATTTTTTTTGCTAAACATTTGAAAGTATAGTAATGTGATTTAATCTTATTGGATAATCAAATTTCTTATTTTTTTATTATTTTGTATAGCAGGCTGCGAAACTTTCCCCCCTCCCTAACACTGAATTTGGTATTTTACATTTATTTTCCTCCAGTTCCGATTATTTAAATACACACTCTTCGATTACTGCACTGAATGTTTAGGATAATAATTTACATTTTTTTCTTTCTGTTTCAGATAAGGCCGAAAATGAAGCCACTCCTGATAAATCATTTTGCAAGGCTACATCCTCTTCTAATTCTTCCTGATTATTTATTAAACATGAAATTTTTTCTTTTTATTGTATATAATTAAGATTGATATTATCGAATATATATATATATATATATATATATATATATATATATATATATATATATATATATATATATATATATATATATATATATATATATATATATATATATATATATATATATATATATATATATATATATATATATATATATATATGTGTGTGTGTGTGTGTAGGTGTATATAAATGTATGTTTGTTATCTTATTTAATGTTATACATTATTTTCTCACTTTACGTTAAAAAATAAAAAATAATGAAAAAAAAAAATTTTTTTTTTAAATGGTATGAAAAAGGAAAAAATTAAATATAAATTAAATAAACATATATTGTTTAAAATTAAATATATATTGAAAGAACGTTAGGTAAAAATATTCAGGGTTGCAAATGACTTAAAATATTGATAGTTGATTTTTTTTTTTTTTTCTTTGTCACTTTCTTATTATTTATCTTTTCATTTCTTTTTTTTTTTTTTTTGTGCTTTTATTTTAAGCTTTTTTTTCTCCTTTTCCTCTCCCTCCCCCTTTTCCACTTTTTTTTATTATATATAACTTTTTTTCCTTTTTTTCTTTATTTTTCCCTCATTGTTCTAACGTTTATTTTAATATCCTTTTTGAAGTAAGAATTTTGGTAAACGTTTTTTTTCTTTAATTATTATTATTATTTTTATTAAATAAAATACTTTATTTATTAAATTGTTTTTATTTTTATATTTCTTTTTCCTCGTATCTAAAGTTTATTGACTGAATATTATCTAAATCTTTTTTAACTTTTATTTAATCTTGAATTAAAGGTATAAGATTTGCCAAGGTTCAAAAGTAAATTCAATCTTATATTAAAGATTGCAATAGGGTTCAAAGGTAATGTCTAAGCATTGTAATCCGTTCCAAGTATTTTGACATAGTTCTTGCCTGTATATATATATATATATATATATATATATATATATATATATATATATATATATATATATATATATATATATATATATATATATATATATATATATATATATATATATATATATATATATATATATATATATATATATATATATATAATTTAGGGATGGAGTGAAGTATCGGTATCGGTAAAATTTTTGAAGAGTAAAGTATCGGTATCGGTAGTAGTATCGGCATATTTTCAGATATCGGTATCGGTAAAAATTTTGGTATCGCTCCATCCCTATATATATATATATATATATATATATATATATATATATATATATATATATATATATATATATATATATATATATATATATATATATATATATATATATATATATATATATATATATATATATATATATATATATATATATATATATATATATATATATATATATATATATATATATATATATATATATATATATATATATATATATATATATATATATATGCTTACTTTGTTTTGATTAAATCAAAACAAAAATGTAAAAAAAAGGAGGATTAGCTAATTCTTATTACTAATTGTATATAGTGTGAAGTTAAATTATTATTATTATATATATATATATAAAGAAAATGTTTTCTTTATGAATTAAATATTTTGAAAAAGAGCAGTTTTTTATTTGTTTTTTCACTTTTTTTTAAATATTTTTTTTGAACTGGAATGAGTATTCAAAGTTTACGTCGCATTTCCATATGCTGTTGAAAAAAATTAACTACGCAGGATTCAGTTAACACTTCAAACTAACTAAAAACCCAAATCTGAAAGATTTTAGCTTAGTACCCATTTGAAAACATGCTTATCGAAATAATACCAAAAAATGGGTAACATTCCAAATATTTAAGGAATAAATGTACCCATTAGTCAAGAGTGGAAATTATTTCCTGAGTCTTTTCAAACAGTGAGAGAAGAAAAATGCTACATTGTATTTACCTCTCCTAATTCTTTAAAGTACAATAAAAATTTTATAATTTTTCACATGGTATTGGTTCTTTGGAAACTGACAGCATACTATATGAGACTGTAAACTGAATGTCTTTCCATTAAATATTTCATTGGTGGTTTAAAACACAATTTAAAGAACTTTCTTGTACAACTTCGTCAGAGTGGAATGATGGGAGAATATTTATGTACTTGAACTAAAAGAAAAGAAAGTTGGGTTCTGGAAAAAAAAAATGAAAGTGAACCCAATTTGAATGAATTAGCACTTCTTGAAGCAGAAGTTCTACGTTTATATATATATATATATATATAATATATATATATATATATATATATATATATATATATATATATATATATATATATATATATATATATATATATATATATATATATATATATATATATATATATATAATGAATACCTCACAATAGAGACCAGTATTAACCATCGGAGGTCTCGAAGATCGGTAGATTTAAGAATGCAACGAAGATACTACGCTCTCTTCTAGAATCTTCAAAGATCCTCTAGAACATTTAATGTACTGATAGTCGGTAAAATATTATTATTATAGATACTAAAATGGCTGATTCGCTTGCAAATTTTTATAGACAAAAAATTTTTGGTTTGTTTCTTATATAAAAAAAATTTAAGAATGGTTGGCTTTGATTTAAAAGTAGTTACCATATTTGTTTCTGGCTAAAATAAAAACTAATTTTAAAATCATGTTTCTGTAATTTACAAATCAAATATTTAATTTGCAAATCTAGAAGTTGGTTTTATGTTAAGTGCAACAGCATAGACTGTTCTACGCGTTTGGAGGGGGATTATATCATTGGTAGAGTATATTGAATTTAGTCGAGATTTGATCTTGTTATATAAAGGAATTTTAGGATAATATCAGGGAATCCCTTCTTTATTTCTTAGAAGTACTGAAATATTATAATAGCTTTTAAAAAATTGTCGTGCCTTTGATAAATTTGGTGTGGAATATTGTTTTCCAAATTGAAAATGTGACAATTTTCATATCAATTTTTAAAAGTTTTCTTAAAATTAAAAAAAAAATTTTCAATCCTATTCTAATATGATTAATTTTTTTAGTAGTTTTGTGTGTGAAATTTTTTTTAATTTAAAAAATGATCATACCAATATTTTTGTAGCTTTCGGAAAAAATCGATTAATAATTGAATTTAACAAAATATTCAATTTATTATAAAGTATATATGTTACCAGTACCTTTACTGTAATGCGTTTAGTCTTTGGGCTGCCGAGGTGTGCCAAATTTATTAAAACTTAATTACAACTGAAACTTTCTTTATCGTGCAAGTGAAATTAAAAATATGAAGACATTTAGAGTAGGACAATAAATTTTTATTTAATATTATATAAGGACTAAGTAGCTAAATTAAATTCATTTTGTAATTCATTGCGGACTCTGATGAGCTTCAGCTCCTTTTCAGCCTCTCTTTTTGCTTTTCAGTATATACTATATAGGACATATTTAGAAGATAAGTTGACCACAAACTTTCAGAGTTGCCACAAAGTAAATAAATAAATAAATGAAAAAAATAATAATTACAAATTGGTCCTGAAAGTTTGTTCTTACTTAAAAAATTCACAAATTCTCCCTGAATTATTTTTTCTTACATATTTTACATTTTTACAAACTTCTACCTAGTGGAAAGAATCATATTTTTCAGTATATATATATATATATATATATATATATATATATATATATATATATATATATATATATATATATATATATATATATATATATATATATATATATATATATATATATATATATATATATATATATATATATATATATATATATATATATATATATATATATATATATATATATATATATATATATATATATATATATATATATATATATATATATATATATATATATATATATATATATATATATATATATATATATATATATATATATATGCCTGGCCCAGCCAGCGGTACCACCGTGGGCCCGTAAAACCCTAGGATCTTCCTCGAAAGATCCAACTGACAGGACGATAGTCCTTCCTGGGGGATGAAGATTATTATATTATTATATATATATATATATATATATATATATATATATATATATATATATATATATATATATATATATATATATATATATATATATATATATGTAAATCGCGGGCAGAAAATCAGCACGCACCTCCATCACTTTGATAACATAAATTATTTTAAAATGTATTATATAATAATATGTATTTCCGTTAAAATGAGATCATTTTAAGGATATTACAGTTATCTTTTCAACCAGTTGGAACTGTTCCATCCAGTTTCTCAAGGACCTGATCAACGTATCCATAAAATCCTATTGAATATTATCCAACTCTTCTTTGATCGCGATCTTTTAAGGTCATGTAATGATGAATTCTCTTTCTGAACATTTCTCTTTGGTTCGTCCCGTGAATCCTCCATAGGGATTATATCAGGACTGAGTTCTTGCCAATACATGACTGATATTGACGTGCTCGAGTTAAATATAGTATGTACGGTACGCTGCCTGGGATTATCTCACATTAACACAAAAGTTTTCGTCGACAAACATGAGTAAGGTACTTCATATGGTCTGTATGAATTTTCTTTATGACCAGTGGGCCGTCAGACCATTTTTGCGAGGTCCTTCATCCAGTCCAACAATGAAGACAGGTTGATTTTGCCTTCTAATAAAATTTCGGGCTAAATGACTCGTTTCCTTAGTAGCACTGAACTATTTTCGAATCTGCAATAGACCCTCTCTTTCTTTCATCATTGCCATAAAGACAAATCCAGGTTTCATCCGAGAACACCCAGCAAAAAGTTTTCATTCGTACTCATACTGTTTCCCGTTGGTTCAATTGGGACCATTGCTTAAATTCTTAAAAAAACTAATTTGAATTCCCATGGGGTCTATTAGTTTTTTTTTTAACATCTTGAATTTGAATTGGAAATTTCCCAATGGTTCTTCTAGGAAAATCATTAAAACTAATAGAAACCGCCAAAAAAAAAATTTGTGGTACTGACAAAAAAAAAAAATCCTTAAAGAAAAATGCTTGTTGGATAAAGTACAAGTGCCAATCCCAAATTTTTCCTATTGGGAATGTTTCCTTTGAGTTCCG
>SEYY01005964.1:0-2500 GCA_009176605.1 Armadillidium nasatum | reverse complement strand
ACTTACAGAAAGCATACCATAACTCTTGTGCTTAAAAAAGGAAGACCCTTCACAACCCACCAACAGTCATATATCTGTTTCAACATCTGTTCTTTTCCAATTTTTCGGATTTATCCTATAGTAAGGAAGGCTTAGAAAAATCTTAAATCTTCCAATATTATTTTTCATCGGCAGTATGGATTTCGTAAGGAGGGATATACTTGTGTTTTTTTTCCTCTTACCTCGGACTCTTAACCACTTGTTCTTCGGCATTTAGGCGAATCTTTTGTATAGAAAGCTTTTGGCAGAGTCTGGTATATAAGTTTTCTGTTGTCTATAACTGCCTTTGCGGTGGTTCTATAACGGCTGTTGAAAACAGCAATGTCTCTCCCTTTAAATCTACCAAAAATGCACTGTTTCTCAGGGTCTTTTCCCCAACCCATATTCTAATTTTAATTAACAGTTTTTTTCTCTCCTACTTCGCCATCTATCCACTCCTTTGACGGTAACTCCACCCTCTGAAATTTTGAAAGACGTCTCTGCCGTCTACAAATATCTTATGGTAGGAGAGTGGTCTTAGGACATCTATTTTCTGACTTTTCTTGAAAATTTCTGGGTACAGAAAGCATAATTGTTTACATTATCTCAAAAGCTCAGTTATTTTATCTTTCTATTCTACGTAACCTTAAACACAGCTATAATAGCATCTTCGAAAACACACATTCTTTCATCTATTTTTAATGTTCATGACGTTTCCTTTTTTCTTGATCTTTCTTGGAAGGATAACATGTCTCTTATTATAGACAACCCTTTCTGCACGATCTCAACCTTACTCTCTCCAACTCTCTGACACCAGATTTAATAGCTATGCTCAATCTTACATGTTCTCTGTTGATATAGTTTGAAACACTCCCGTTATCTATTTTTCTAACTTTCTTTGACTTTCATATACTTTCAATTGCAGTATAATGGTTGGTGTCGATGTGTGTGTCTGGCACCGAGTTCAAAATGTTTCCCAGTTCTGCTAGAAATTGTTAGAACCTCTGGATTTGTCACACAGATATATATATTATATATATATATATATATATATATATATATATATATATATATATATATATAATATATATATATATATATATATATATATATATATATATATATATATATATATATATATATATATATATATATATATATATATATATATATATATATATATATTATATATATATATATATATATAATATATATATATATATATATATATATATATATATATATATATATATATAATATATATATATTATATATATATATATATATATATATATATATATATATATATATATATATATATATATATATAGACAGGGCGTATTTACATCATTGGCATACTGGGCAGCTGTCCAGGGTGGAGATTTTTATAGCTAGGTGAAATTAATAATAAAGCTATGATGTGCTTCTGATACGTAAAATGAAGAAAAATTTAAAACTCTTTGAAAATATTATAAACTTTCTGAAGTTCAAAATTTATTATGTGGTAGTGTTGTTAATCCAAAAAAAAAAAAAAAAAAAAAAAAAAAAAAAAATCTTTCCAAAGCCCGTTTTCTTTCTAGTATTATATTTTAATTAAAATCTGAATGTGAAATGTTGTTGTTGTTTTTTTTTTTTTTTTTTTTTTTTTTTTTTTTTTTTTTTTTTTTTAAATGAAAATTTTTTGTAAAAAAAATTATAGTGCGGAAAATTGGAAAGAACATTTATATTTTTTTAATTAAAATATAATTTTAATCTTGCGAAAGGTACAATTTTGCTGGCATATATAAATATATATGTATATTATATATATATATATATATATATATATATATATATATATATATATATATATATATATATATATCATATATATATATATATATATATATATATATATATATATATATATATATATATATATATATATATATATATATATATATATATATATATATATATATATATATATATATATAATATATATATATATATATATGAATAATTGCACATATTTCTTAAAATTAACTTGTTGCTCTTGCATCATGCACGCAACGAATGATAAGTACCTTATTAAAAAAAAAGAAGAAAAGGAAAGACGCAAATCTAAAAAACAAATAGTAATGATAATGATAATAATAATAATAACTTAGCACGTGGAATAACAGTGCTAGAAAATTCTAACCAAATTCTTTCTTATGACTCCAAAAGTAAAATATATTATCAGTGTAGGTTTGTTTGCAAAATTAAAAGTGTAGGATACAGCCTCTATATAAAGCCATGAAAAGTGTTGTATATATATTATGAAATTTGAGAAGAATTTAGGGCCATTTCTCTCTCTTGCTCAAAGATGGGTTACCATGGAAACGGTCGGCGTCGCACGGACTGATCTCAGCTGTCAAATGGCTGAGTTGGCTTCTATTAATGGCTGGGAAATAGTGTGACGAGTCCAGCCACTTCAACCAGCCATCTCTGATCCAAGCCA